>OX637577.1:28625027-28762800 GCA_951800085.1 Comarum palustre | reverse complement strand
CCCTAAACCCTAAACCCTAAACCCTAAACCCTAAACCCTAAACCCTAAACCCTAAACCCTAAACCCTAAACCCTAAACCCTAAACCCTAAACCCTAAACCCTAAACCCTAAACCCTAAACCCTAAACCCTAAACCCTAAACCCTAAACCCTAAACCCTAAACCCTAAACCCTAAACCCTAAACCCTAAACCCTAAACCCTAAACCCTAAACCCTAAACCCTAAACCCTAAACCCTAAACCCTAAACCCTAAACCCTAAACCCTAAACCCTAAACCCTAAACCCTAAACCCTAAACCCTAAACCCTAAACCCTAAACCCTAAACCCTAAACCCTAAACCCTAAACCCTAAACCCTAAACCCTAAACCCTAAACCCTAAACCCTAAACCCTAAACCCTAAACCCTAAACCCTAAACCCTAAACCCTAAACCCTAAACCCTAAACCCTAAACCCTAAACCCTAAACCCTAAACCCTAAACCCTAAACCCTAAACCCTAAACCCTAAACCCTAAAACCCTAAACCCTAAACCCTAAACCCTAAACCCTAAACCCTAAACCCTAAACCCTAAACCCTAAACCCTAAACCCTAAACCCTAAACCCTAAACCCTAAACCCTAAACCCTAAACCCTAAACCCTAAACCCTAAACCCTAAACCCTAAACCCTAAACCCTAAACCCTAAACCCTAAACCCTAAACCCTAAACCCTAAACCCTAAACCCTAAACCCTAAACCCTAAACCCTAAACCCTAAACCCTAAACCCTAAACCCTAAACCCTAAACCCTAAACCCTAAACCCTAAACCCTAAACCCTAAACCCTAAACCCTAAACCCTAAACCCTAAACCCTAAACCCTAAACCCTAAACCCTAAACCCTAAACCCTAAACCCTAAACCCTAAACCCTAAACCCTAAACCCTAAACCCTAAACCCTAAACCCTAAACCCTAAACCCTAAACCCTAAACCCTAAACCCTAAACCCTAAACCCTAAACCCTAAACCCTAAACGTGCACTGCTGCCGGGGATCAACCCTGTGCACGTGCACTGATGTCAGGCACCATATGCGCATTTTCTGTGCACCGACGTGCACTGCTGCCGGGGATCGACCCTGTGCACGTGCACTGATGTCAGGCACCGTATGTGCAACGGTTTGGCTGATGCCGAGCGCTGCTGCCGGGGATTGGCCCTGTGCACGCGCACGCTGTCACCGGGCACCACACGTGCACCTGCCAAGCACTGCTAACGAGGCTGGGCCTTGGCACATGCACGCGGCTGCCAACACGTGTGCACTGCTGCCAGGCACTATATGTGCACACGGCTACCAGCTACCAAAGCCTTGCACACTAATTGCTATGCACTGTCGAGCGCTGACTGCCAATTGTTACTGAGCGCTGCCTAGGGCAGCTGCCGAGCACTGTCGAGCACTAGCTGCCGAGTGGCAAGCACTAGTTGCGTGCACCATGCACCAAAGATGTTTTTAGGTCCACGTTGTGAGGTATCCAACGTTGGTTTGTGTTATGCTATTAAAGAGAGTTCAGAATTAGAGAATCATCTCATTCATTGAACCCGCGTTGTGTTTGATCAACGTTAGCACATTTCTCCGGGTAGAAGTCCTGTTGAGAATATGGTAGGAGAATCAGCTACCGGTGTAGGATGCCCAGCGTTTAGCTGCAGAGCACCACCGCCACGCTGCAGAGCACAGGCTGCCTAGCTGCCAGCTGTAGTGCGCCTAGTGCCTAGCTATAGAGGACCAGTGCTGCATAGCTGCCGAGTGCTAGTTTCCAACCACTGAGCACCCAGCTGCCGAGCATCACATAGATTTTGCTCGAGATTTAGCCACTGCTTCCTACGCTGCACCTCCAACCTATAAAGTGAGATGACCACTCTCGAGTCTCCATAGTTTGGTTTTGTATGCATGAGCGAGGAAATTTGCCGCTCACTTACATATTGACCCTTAAATGCCGCTCTAGGTCTCGAATGGAGATTAGAAGCTGAGCAACACTGTTTTATGCTAAAGGCATGCAGCTATTGAGCGCTGCCTAGGAGCTACTGAGCGCTACACAAGCTGCCGACATAGTTGCCGAGCTGCCGTGCACGCTGCCGAGCCCATGTGCACCTGGCTGCCAGTTGTCGATAGTCACGCGCCTGTTGCCGCCCAACGTGTCTGTTGCTAACCCTGTATGCTACCTACTGCCCCTTGATTGTTTTTGCCAATATTGTGTGTCAGTTGCCGCCCCTGTGTGTCAATTGCTTCATGTTGTGTGAGGAATGCCACCACTTATATGTCACATGTCGATTAGTTATGTGTTTGTCGCTTTATGCTCTACACATTAACTATCGTGCACTGTGCATTAGGTGTTGAGCACTAAGCACCATATGTTAGCATTGAACACAAGGAACCGTGCACTGATCACCAATGGTTGTGCACTTACATCACGGACAAGCACTAAGTGAGCTACATAGCACAGAACACTCGAGGACGTGCACAGGACACCGACTGCCGAGCACTGAGCACCAGGGCCAAGCTCTGTGCAGCAGCTGCCGAAGCTCTGTGCATCTCATGCTCTACACTTGAGATAAGATGCCGAGCTCCCCCCCCACTGCCCCATACCGTGCGCCATGGGCGCCAGCGGTCGTGCAGCCACCAAATGTTGTCGAGTGCACGGTGCACCGGCATATGTGTGGCTCCTCATGCACTACCAAATGTTGTCAAGTGCTTAATGCAATGAAATATGTGTAGGTGCAATGCGCTGCCAAATGTTGCCAGATGCCTAGTGCATTGGCATACGTGCAAGCTGCAAATGCGGGCAACCAAAAACAAAAACAGTGAATCTGCCACTTTCTGAACAGCAACTTCCGAAGAGCTTTCTGAACAGCTCCGGATGAACTAGAACGCAGACCATATATCACTGGAAAGCTACATTTGTCTAGTTTCCAATGGTTTTCGCGGTTCGTTCATATCTGTTCTAACGAAGGAGTAATGCCTGTTTGAGTGAGCAAAGGTCATGCTGCCAGGAATTCTGCAATGCACAAGGTTGCCTTCGATTGTTGCCTTCGGTGTTTATGTCTTTTTCTCACGTATCTACCTTGTTCGATAGGTATATTATGTGATGAAATTGAGTGCTTTGCAGATGGTGGGACTACCCACACAATCCTGAGCAAAAGAATGAATGCATACAAATAAACGTACAAAAGGGCGTACGGAACGTCAAATAGATGCCTCTGACATTTGACGTCATGAAGGGCTCTTTGATTTTCTCCAAACGAAAGGAGACCTCGATGAAATCGTTGGTTCGATAAGTGTATTCACACTATGACATGATCATGCACAGCCTTATAAAGGTGTGTCGATGTTTGTGGTTTAGTCTTCACCTAACAGCAGATTTTCCATCATCGGATGACGTGGTTAACCTTGGCAAAGGTTACCTACTCCCTTGATTTTGGATCCCCCCCATGTTGCTGTTACCAAATGCCGTCCTTCATGGACGTTGAAGACTTGTAATGCCATATGTACGCTTTACTTTTGGGTCGAGGATAACTCCTGCGATGCCATTTTAAAGTTGAAAGCTTAATCATGTCTAAATCTGCGACCACAGTAAGTTGAAACTACTGTATTGTAACTTCGTCAGAGTTTTCTGAACGGCTCCGGATGAACTAGATGCCGAATTTTATATCATTGGAAAGCTACGTGAGTCTAGTTTCCAGTGGTTTAAGCGGCTCGTTCATACCCGTCCCGACGAAAGAGTTATGGCAGTTTAAGTGTGTACAGGTCATAGCAGACTGTATCCTACTGTCCTTTAACTTCGTCAGAGCCCCCAGATCAACTTCGGATGAACTAGAACGCGCACTTTATATCATTGGAAAGCTATGTGAATCTAGTTTCCAATGGATCAAGCGGTTCGTTCATATCCATCCAGACGAAAGAGTTATGGCTGTTTTAGTGAGTATAGGTCATACTGCACGAAAACTGCATACTCTTCGCAGATTGTGAATCCCTTTTGTGACTAAGTTTGATTGGATCTTCACCATCATTTATGATATGGTTGAATCAATTCTTGATGCCGTTGGCTCGATGATCCAAGTCACAAATGCCCTCCTTATTGTGAGAGAGGCAATCGAACATTGAAGTGTGTTATGAACATACACACCAACAATTACCATGATGAGAATGATTGAGACTTTTGTGTATAATTCTCATGACTGCCGATTAAGAGCATCATGGAGATGAGCATGAGTCCTAAGGTGTCGCCAATAAGTATATTTGGGACAATTGACTCAGACAAGCTATGACATTTGGTCATACCGGGTGAGATATGCGAGCCAGAATTGTTTGATATTCTTGGGCGTCCATTCCCCCGATAACAACGAACTACACCATGATTGTATGTTGTGTTTGTGCGCCGACATGATGTCCTCGGCAGCCGCACAGTACTCATGTTTTCGTTGTGTAAAGCTTGATCTTTAGCTAAGTAAGGTGAAAGATCCTCTTATGCTATGCCACAAAAGATGTCATTCTTATTGAAAATCCAAAGAGAGATTATGTAGACCGATGCAACCAACGCATGGATACCGTATACGCTTTTATGGAGTTGGTTGAAGGGCTAACACATTGGTCATGTGTTGCACCATCGTCTACCACATGCTGCTTATGTATCTATGGGCTCACTACCCATCCCTGAAGAGGGACATGCAGACATGTATTAATTCGTCCACGACTTACCATCATTACATTGATGCACGACAGCTTGTAACTGTGTGCTAGGATTGACACATAGTTGTAATCCTTGAACTCGGCGGGATAGTAACGGATCTCCAAGCCATGAGTTCCACAATGTGCCAAATTGGACTGCCACAGTGCCCAATGATGATGTGTCGCATGAGATGAATATGTTCTAAGGTTGGATAGGAGTCAATTTATTGCTCTCCACCTTAAGCTCCTTGACAGACGATCTCCTTAGCCGCTACACTGCGGATTGTCACTTTGAGACTGTATTCCCGCCGTTAGGGGGAGATACGAACACCAGGGTTCAAGTGGGAACGACGTGAATGTCGTGGTTGGTCACCACTAAGTCTCAACATGATCCCCATAGAACTATAGTGACGAGATCAATGCTGCATATGTCTGTAAGGAATGATGTCCTACCAAGAGGACATGGCTCGACCAAATTAAGGTGGTCTTGATGCCATGGCTCGGCCATATTGAGATGGTCTTGACGCCGTCACCTTGTGTGGTGATGTGAGGGCGCCATAATGTGGCAACATGGTGTCCTAGGCCTTGTGGCTCCCTGAAAGTTAGGTTGAGGCCCTTGGGTTCGATATGCACTCGCACTGAGAGAGAAAGCGAGTTTTGGCACTACTGGTCCATTGATCAGTGATACTCACTCCGTCTCATGTTAGTCTGAATTGTGACTATCGTTGGGGGACGCCTCAACGTCAAAATCCAATTCATAGAAAGAGATCTCTACAATGACTACACTAGTGTACATGAGGACGTGGGATGATGAGTTTATCGAACCACACGTTTGTTGATATGTCAACAAAGTGTATTGACCTAAAAATGGGAAGATGCGACCCGGACAAAGGGATAGGTCTTTGGGCAGGTGTTGCCGACACCGCAAGTGTAAACCCTATCAAGTAAACCTTTGTGAGTTAGCGTAGTGAGAACAAGAGTCTCAGACTCCCTTATGGCGCAAGGTTTCTCATAAACACGCACTGGGATCGACTACGATGAGATATACTCTCGTAATGGATGTTATTGCACTCCACTACCTTGTCAGTTTGGTAGTTCCCCAATAACTGTACATGCAGCCCTATGATTATGATCATAGTGACGTCTCTATGGGATCAGAGATATGCATGAAGATCTTAAATAGACTTCATAAGCCAAATCAAGTGGAGCTTGCGTTGGCCAAATGTTTTGAACGCATAGTACATGACTCCTTGATTTCGGATGGGATATGATGAATAATGCCATTGCGTATTGATTCCGGATGATCGCAGTATATGCTGGATATCCGATGTTGGAATGAAAAGTATCTTGGGAAAGACACAATCTCGTATTGAAATCGATCGATTGTGTATTGATGATGTATTTCCATCATTCGGCTTAGGTCCTCTGAAGAAGAGTGGAACCTTCATATGCTCCCATGATTAGTCAATGTCTTTACTCCAAGAGAGAGTGATCCGTTTAATCAAAGGAAAGACTTGACCTCACCTTCATTCGTTATAAAGTGTTTCCGGGGATGCTCGTGGCCCCTTTAACGGGTTGCACGGTTCCAGAAATAGCGAACTTCCTTGTACTCCCGAGTTTTCCTGTGTAAAGAACAAACACGTCAAAGGGCGTCCCCGGGTTTACCGAGGGAAGCCACTCCGATGCTTAAGTCAGACACTGTCAGATAAGCAGAAAACTCGAGTAGTTAAGGTCCTCTCTCCCCTTACCGGGAGGTCCTCACCGGTATTTATAGTAGCATTAAAGGCTGCACTTTGTCTTTTTCCAATGTGGGAATGAACTCCCTTGCTTTGCCTCAAACTTACAATGAACTGGGCCCTGACAAAGGACCCAGAGTGGCTTCTCCAGTCTGACTGGCCTTTGGCCCTGTAAACAGTAGTTCAAGCATAATAAACGATGCATATTTAATAATTGACCATACTTGGTGTTATTTCTTGAATTGTAACCCGGTAAAGGAGAAATATTAGGTTCCACATATAAACAAGTCCCCCAAGTCCTCAGTCAAGGGGTACGCTTGGGTGGGGACTTGAAACCATTTCTTTACCGGGTTACAAGGGTATCATCCAGACCCGGTGTACCCAGTCCCCCAAGTCCGTACGCAAGGGTGCCCCGCAGACACGTTGACTATGGGAACTGAAAATGACATCTCCGTATTGTAGTGGGGGAATATGAAAAGTTTTCGGTTTGAAGTGGGGGAAAACGAAAAGTTTTCGGTTTTAAAGTGGGGGAAACAGAAAAGTTTTTCGGTTTTGGGACGCGGCATGCGCGACACGTGTCGATTTTCTCGAAAAACCGAAACGTCCTTTCTATGTACGTCTCTCAAACGTCGCTTCAGTGTACGTCTCTTAACAGTATAAATAGGGGTTGAGGGTGACAGTTTTGTCGTACCTTCGAAATCGAAAACTTTTTCGTGCCTTTGCTCTCGTCCTCTGCTGTCGCTGTGCTTGTTGGATTTCCAAACGCAAATCGACATCCAAATCCTTTGAAACCCTTACAAGTAAGGTACTGTTCTCTGTTACGATGTTTTTGAATGTTTTGGGTCGATATTGTGTACTGTTTTCTGGGATCCAAACTGGGTTGCTGCGTTAGTGTGTGCGTTCATCGTTGTGGTCGCCGGGTTTATCTGGGGTTTTGACGATGTCCCCTTGTTTCTTGTTTTGCAGATGACAAACCCCGCAATGGATGCTCACGTCCCCGAGTTTGCCTCAGTTACCTTCACTGATGGTACCGCTCTTGACCCTCCCGGGTACTCGCTGACCGCGGAGGAGATTGTGGAGCTAAGGAGCAACTGGAAGATTCCCGAGTCTGTTGAAATTCGGACTTTAGAACCCGAGGATCAGTTCTTCGCTCCCGGGGATGGGTGGACGCTATGCCACGAGTACCAGCTACGTTGTGGTCTGTCACTCCCGCTAAAGGTGGAGGTGCAGTATCTCCTGGCTGCGAGCAACTTCGCCATCGGGCAAGTTGGCCCGAATATGTGGAGGCAGCTGCTGGGATTGTGCGTGATGTACAAAGTGTTGAAGCAGCAGATGCCGAGTTACCACGAGTTACACGCCATGTACCGGGCCGAGTACTCCCGGAAGGCGGGTTTCAGTGGGACCATCCAACTGAAGTCCAAAGGGGTCTTCAAGAAGATCGTGGAGGACCTGCCTACCTCTGTGAGCCGGACCTGGAGGGAAAAGAGTTTCTTGATAAGAAACTTTCAAGACCCGGGACACGCGTTTCAAGTACCGGGTGACTTCCAGCCACTGATGAGTAAGTCCTTTCTCTGCGGATATTTCTTTCCTTTATCTTTCCCGGGTTATAATTATATTGTACGTGTTACAGATGTTCCCGACATTCCTCTGGAGCCGGTGATGGAGAAGAGGATCCGGAGGATGCTATGGGCCTTCAGAGGCCAAGATGACCGGAGCTCGTACCGGCTTTGCAGGCTGTATGTGTACAGCCGTTGCCGATTGATGGAGCTTCCAGGTTTGTCTCGTTTCCTTTACAATTTTTGTTTACATGCCCCGGTCTAACAGGTTAGATCTTTTGTTGCAGCTCTTCTCCCGATGGAGTTCACGAAGCGAAAGAACCCGGGAATATACGACGGGTTCGAGGACAAGGCTGTATGGGCCGGGATCCGGGCGCAAGGCACGGAGGGGCTGGCGTACGATATCGACCTGACATCGAAGGCGGCTTTTCTGCGCCCAGACGCCGAGCAAGGGGAAACTCGGCAGTTCCACGTTGACGTCTCCTACTACAACGAGGTTCCCGCGTACTTGGCTGAGATTCTCGGGCCGGAAGTCTACCCAGAAGGAGAGGAGGTTGAAGGGAGTCCCTCGGAGGCGGACGACAACCCGGTATTTGCAGAACCGTTTGCCGATGAGACTGAAGAACCGGTGATGAGCGCGGTTCCCTCGTCTGTGTTCCCGGGCGAGGAGGAATTTACCGAGGAGGATGACGAAGGGGGTGAAGAGGTCGGAGGGTTGGAAAGGGAAATAGGTAGTGAGAACCCAGAGGGGAGTGAGGGGAGTGACGAGGTTCTTGAAGTGGAGCCCGTGCCTTCTCGCAAGCGTACCCGGGAGGCATCCAGCTCGGGGAGGTCCGAAAGGAGGAAGAGAAGGAAGGAGAGGAAGGAGAGGAGGGAGAGAAAGCAGCAGCGGGACACTACTGAGATAATGGAGGAGTTGGCGAGTGCAGGAATGGCGGACGCGGCCATCCAAAGGATGGTAGCGGATTTGAAGAATTGCGCCGCTGACTCCTATGTCCTGGAGCACGAGGACCCGTTGACTGTAGCCCGGAGGGCGCAGGAGAAGCTGATGCGGGTAAGTTAGTCTTCTGCTGTAACTCGTTATCTTTTTGTTTTTGTTTCCTTGTACTAACCCGTTGTTTTATTTGTGTAGGCTGTCAGGTTGTCGTACTTGGCGACTGACCGGCTCATAACCGAAGGCATCCCCGAGCGAGAGAGAGTCCTCAGGGATGATCTCCGGGCCGCCCGGGACCAGGTGACGGCAAGCGAAGAAAACCTGGCTCGGGTCCGGGAATTCGCAAGCGCATCAGCGATCGCGTCGAGTGCGAAGTTGGCCGAGGCGGAAGAACACATAGCAGACCTGGTGGCCAAGAACTCTGAACTGGAGAATGTTATCGAAGGTCACCGGGAGGACCGGTGTGCTCAAGACGCCGCGATAGCCCAGCTGACCGAGCAAAACCAGGGGCTGCAGCAACAGGTCACCTCTCTGGAGCAACAAAAAGGAGACTTGCTCCAGGCAGTTTCCCGGGCCAAGGACTTAGCGGTCTCCGAGTTTCTGGCGAGCGCAGAGTTTGACCTGAAGCTGCGGTCGGCCAGGGCCGAGGCTCGTGCCGAAATAGTTAGCGCTGGTATTCGCCAAGGCTGGCTGGACAAGGCGGGTTATGACGGTCATCAAGGTCATGTTAGACCCGACGAGGCTGCAGGCACCTCCCGGTCGACTCCTGCCGTGGCTGCGAACCCTAGGGCTCCTGCGAACCCGGCTCGGAGTCCCCCAGTTCGTTCTTCAGCAGCCGGGAGAGGTGCTTCCCGTGGTGGGATTGTGGGTGGTCCTAGGAATCGGCCACCTCTGCGTAGGGGTCAGTTCATTATACAGCCCCGGGGAGGTCGTGGCGGTTCTAGCACTGGCCGGGGTAGGGGGTCGTCAACGGAGCCTTAGGATATTTTTCATTTCTGTAAGATTAGTCTACCTGTAGCGGTTTGCTACTTTTTTGTAATCGATATTTTTGAAGTAATAAAATTTTTCCTTCTCGCAATCCTTCCTGTGCCAAAACACGGTAACCTGATAAGTACAAAAATGTACATATAACGCCGGTTTTCTGTGTGAATAAAGATAGTGTCGCTAAGGCTTTAAAGGTCTAGGGCTTTATGGATCCGTTAGAAATTCCAACCCGATGCATAACCTGCAAGTGTTGATAAAATTCACACATATAATGCCGGTTTGTGGGAAATAAAAATAGTCCCGCTAGGGCTTTACGGGTTCATAAGGACTTTCAACCCGATGCATAACCTGCAAGTGTTGACAACTTCACACGTAGTGCCGGGTTGGCATATTAACATTATAAAGTGAAAGTAGGGGCAGTAAGGCTTTACGGGTCCGTTAGGACTTCCAAGGGCGTCTTTGCCAAACAACACGGTAATCAGAGATTATTAGAGATCTGTCGGAGCTTGCCGAGTTTTGATCATGAAATAAGGCCGTGAAAGGCTTGCAATATTTCATGTCATGGAGATTATCGGAGATTATCGGAGCTTGGCGAGTTTTGACCATGAAATAAGGCCGTGAAAGGCTTGCAATATTTCATGTCATGGAGATTATCGGAGATTGGCGAGTTTTGACCATGAAATAAGGCCGTGAAAGGCTTGCAATATTTCATGTCATGGAGATTATCGGAGATTATCGGAGCTTGGCGAGTTTTGACCATGAAATAAGGCCGTGAAAGGCTTGCAATATTTCATGTCATGGAGATTATCGGAGATTATCGGAGCTTGGCGAGTTTTGACCATGAAATAAGGCCGTGAAAGGCTTGCAATATTTCATGTCATGGAGATTATCGGAGATTATCGGAGCTTGGCGAGTTTTGACCATGAAATAAGGCCGTGAAAGGCTTGCAATATTTCATGTCATGGAGATTATCGGAGATTATCGGAGCTTGGCGATTAAGGCATACAAGTAGGGCCGCTAAAGGCTGCATTCACTTCAACAAACTCTTTAATAAAACATAACCCGGTAGGGTAATTCATGCATTGTGGGCCTGAAAGGCTTTATATACAACATCATGAACAATAAAATTGGACATTCATAGATAACTCGGTACCTATTTGGGGAAGAGATGCAGATGTTGGGCGTTCCATGGTCGCGGAAGCGTAACTCCATCTGTACCCCGGATGTAAAACGTTGCCGGGCCCACGACTTCAACGATTTCATATGGACCCTCCCATGGAGCTTTAAGCCCCGTTGGCTTAGGGATAACCTCCTTCATTACCCAATCCCCGAGTTTGAGTGGGCGGTTGATAACCCGGGAATTGTAGTGTTTAGCCACCTTTTGCTTCTTGTTGATATTTCGGAGATGTGCACGCTCCCGGCGTTCCTCCAGGAGGTCCATGTTAAGGCGGATGCCTTCATCGTTGGTTTCCCTGTCAAACAGTTGTACCCGGTCACTCGGGACTTCCATCTCTACCGGGATCACTGCTTCAGATCCAAAAGTCATAAGAAATGGGCTCTCCCCATTGGCTTCTGTTGGAGTTGTCCTTAGTGCCCACAAAACCTCTGGAAGTTTCTCAGCCCATAAACCCTTTGCGTCCTCCAGCTTCTTCTTCAGAACTTGCTTGATGAGCTTGTTAACGGCTTCAGTTTGTCCATTAGTCTGCGGGTGTGCAGGGGAGGCATATAGGACCTTTGTCCCGTTAGAGTGTAAGAATTCCCGGAACTCATCGTTGTCAAACTGCGTCCCGTTATCTGTGATAAACGTCTCCGGGATTCCAAACCGGCAAAAGACATTGTTCCAAAGGAATTTCTTAACATTTGCGGTCGTGATCCGTGCCAGGGGTTGAGCTTCTATCCACTTGGAATTATAGTCCACTGAGACAATGGCATGTTTGAGCTGTCCCGGAGCTGTGGGTAGCGGTCCGATGAAATCGATCCCCCACATGCAAAATGGATATGGAGAAATTATTACTGATAGTGGGACTGATGGTGCACGTGGAAAGCTTGCAAATCGGTGACATTGAAGACAGGAATCTACGACAATTCTGGCATCGTGTTCCAAAGAAGGCCAGTAATATCCCATTCTTAGGGTTTTGAAAGCCAGGTTACGGGCTCCAAAGTGATTTCCACATACCCCGCTATGAAGCGACTGCAAAACCCGGTCTCCTTCCTCGGGTGTAATACACTTCAAATCAGGAAAAGTTTGTCCTCGTCTGTACAGTTTCCCATCATGGATACTATACCGAGCCGCTCGAACCCGTAGTCGTTTGGCCGCTACCGGGTCCTCAGGTAGGGTTCCATGTTGGATGAAGTTGATGAACTCATCCATCCAAGACGGTGGCGGGTTTGCCTCTACCGCGAAAATCTCAGAAAAGGAGAGTGAGATGCTTGGTTTCTCCAATGTCTCGACCAGTAAGCTTTTAAACTCGGTATTGGAATCGTCCCCTGTTGCAATCCTAGCCAGGGTATCTGCTCTCACATTCCGCTGCCTCGGTATCTGAGTAACCTCAAAGCTATCAAATTTCTCCAGCAAGAAAGCCGCTAACTTTTGATAGGACGAAAGATGTGCTTCCTTTGCCTGAAATCCGCCGTTAACCTGCTGCACTACCAGCTGTGAATCACTTAGTATGCGGAGATGCCGGGCGCCCATATCTTTAGCGAGTTGGAGCCCTTTGATTAGAGCTTCGTACTCAGCCGTGTTGTTTGATGCTTTGAAGTTAAAGCGTAAGGCATAGTCAAACATATTACCCTCCGGGTCTACCAACGTAATGCCTGCTCCACATTGTCTCTGATTGACTGATCCATCTACAAATATTTGCCAACTCTCCGGTTCAGCTTGTGTAGGAAGAGTTTCAGCAAATGTTGAATCTGCTGGGATTAACTCGGCAATGAAGTCTGCTGCTGCTTGCCCTTTGATTGCCGTTCGCGGTTTAAAGTGCAAATCATGCTCCCCCAACTCAATTGCCCATTTGACCAGTCTGCCCGAAGTTGCCGGGTTTTGCAGAACCTGCCGTAGCGGTTGGTTGGTGAGTACATGGATGGAATGTGCTTGAAAATAGGGTCTTAACTTCCTTGCTGCTACAACCAAGGCCAGGGCCAGTTTTTCAATATCTGGATAACGAGTTTCAGGATCATTGAATCCTTTCCCAGTATAGTAGACCGGCAGTTCTTCAGAGTCTGGCTTTCTTATCAAGGCACAACTGACAGCTGTTTGAGACACCGCCAGGTACAGATAGAGTATATCCCCAGGGTTTGGTCTGGATAAAGAAGGGACTGACGCCAAGTATTCCTTCAACTTTTCAAAAGCTTGATTGTGCTCTTCCTGCCATGTAATCCGTTCGCGGTGTTGACTCTTGAGAATTTTGAAGAAGGGGGCACATTTATCTGTTAACCTGGATATAAACCGGGATAAGGCTACCAGCCTGCCAGTAAGTTGCTGAACTTCATTCCTGGTTTTCGGCGGTTGCATGGCCAGGACGGCTTGAATTTTGTCGGGGTTTGCCTCAATTCCCCGAGCGCTGACCATGAACCCGAGAAACTTTCCTCCTGAAACACCGAACACACACTTCTCCGGGTTTAACCTCATCCCCTTGCTCAAGGCAATGTCGATGACGGTCTCCAAGTCATCCGGGTGTTTGCTTGTTTCCCGGCTTTTGACCAGCATATCGTCTATATAAACCTCCATAGTATCCCCGAGTTGGTTTGCAAACATGCCCACTACGAGGCGCTGGAACGTGGCTCCTGCATTCCGGAGTCCAAAAGGCATCACTCTGTAATAATACATCCCCTTGTCTGTTGTAAAAGATGTGTGCTGTTGATCCGCGGGATTCATCGGAACTTGGTTAAATCCCGAGTATGCATCTATAAAGCTCAACTGGGGGTGGCCCGCGGTTGAATCCACCAGTTGATCAATCTTTGGAAGGGGAAAACTATCCTTCGGGCAAGCCTTATTCAGATCTGTGTAGTCGACGCACATCCTCCACTTTCCGTTTGCCTTCTTGACCATCACCACATTGGCCAACCAATCCGGGTATGTTGCATCTCCAATGAACCCGATGTCTTTAAGACGTTTAACTTCTGCTTGAATGGCCTTGTACTTCTCTGCGCAAAATGCACGACGCTTCTGTCTTACCGGTTTAACACCCGGGATAATATTGAGGGAATGTGTCATAACGTCTGGAGAAATCCCGGGCATGTCTGCATATGACCATGCGAACACCTTCTGTTTCCGGGTTAGCAGCTCAACCATTCGGTTTCTGACCTCGGGGTCAAGGCCTGTGCCAATGCAAATCTTCCTCTCCGGGTATTCTTCTGAAATATGAATCCATTCTGTTGCTTCAATTGGGGCTGGCCGGGGGAACTTGGCAGGATACTTCTGGCTCTTCTTTTGTGCCGTCTTGCTGATGGGCAAAGAATCCGGGTCATCCCTGGGGTCATCGGGTTTGTCAAATGGAGACAAGGAAAAACCGGCCGAAAACATCTCGTGCTGGGACTGAGTTGCTATCGCGTTGCATCTGACAGCGGCTTCTTGGTCTCCACGAATTGTAACCCAACCCCCGGGTGTAGGCACTTTCATAAGCAGCATGTGACCCGCTATAAAACTTTGTAGGCCCCAGAGTGCATCTCTCCCGAGTATGGCATTGTAGGAGGATGGGCAGTCCACAATTATGAAGGGAACTACAATTCTTGTGGACTGGTGGCCGGTTCCAACTGTAACCGTTAGTTGATCAGACCCCAACGGTTGAGTCGTCTCTCCTGAAAAACTGATCAATGGCTCGTGGTTCCTATAGAGCTTATCTCGTCCTCGTTTAAACCCCTTATAGCAACTGCTGAACATGACGCTGACAGCGGCTCCCGTGTCTATTAGAACCCTCCGAGTTCTCCAGTGGTCAATCTGAAGAGTGATTATGAAGGGATCATTGTGATGCACTTTCAGCGTGTCTTCAGACTGAGAAAATGACACGGTATCCCAAGGAACCAGCTCCTTGCGGCATTCTTGACGAAGCTGCATTATCTCAAACTCCGGGCCTCTTGGGCAGAGTCTTTTGGCCCGGTGACCGGACACCCCTTGGGTGCCACCCCCGTGAATCGTCATTATCTCCCCATATACTTCAATGAGGTTGACACCTGTGGCGGGTGATTTATACTGCTGTAGTTTGCCGTTCTGGATCATGTACTCAATGGCGTTCCGAAGAGAAAAGCACCGGTCGGTCGTGTGGCCAGACTCGTTGTGATAGGCACAATGTTGCCCGTTGTCCGGCCCTGTCCTTTTGGGAAACTTTCTTTTTGGAGCCGGGGGAACTTCATTCCTATGGCGGTTCCAAATTTCTTCATAGGAGGCAGTCAAGTTGGTTAACACTTCATATCGAGGGATGTAAGTGTTCTTTTCCTCCCGGGTTGGATGACGAAGGTATGGAGCCTCTCTTGGTTTCTCCCTTGGTCTGTTTGAACTTTTGCCGTAGTATCCCTGGCCACTCTTATGCTGCCCTTCCTTTTTCCATCCATCAGCTCGCTGGCTTGTGAACCCGGTGTTCGTCCGGCGTTCCCCGAAGGTGTCGTACTCGGCTTGAGCTTGCCGAGTTACTTCATTAATTAGATCGTCGTAGCACCTGAACCGCTGCTTCCTGAGCTCTACCACAAAGCGGGTTGGTTTGAGCGCCTGTAAGAACGCCTCTGATGCTACTGACTCGTCCAGGTGCCCACACTTGGAAGTCGTGGACAGCCAACGGGTTACAAAAATTTTCAAGCTTTCATCATCCCTTTGTTGGACTTTGAATAACGAAGTGGTGCTTCGATTGGCACTTGACAGCAGGATAAACCGGGACAGGAACCTCTGTGTCAACTGACCATAGGTCTCTATTGACAAAGCCGGTAACTTGAGGAACCAACTCAACGCCTCCTCACTGAGTGTTTCCTGGAAAGCATGGCATGCTTGGGCGTCTGTGAACCGGGTTGAATCTAACTGAGACTGGAACAACTCAAGGTGTGCATACGGGCACCCCATTCCGGCATATCTCTTAATCTTAAATGGCTTTGCTTCTGGTGGCTTTTTGTCTGCTTGAACCCGTGCGGAGAATGGGCTCGCACGGGTAATAAAGGGTTGATATTGTTGTGGTCCCGTTCCCGAGTTTAGCCGCTGCTCAAGTTGGGTCACAGTTTGTGTCAACTGTAACAGCAGCTGGGTGGGTTGATTTAACAACGGCTCTGGGAGTGGAGGAGGTCCTGTAAGATTGTGATTAAACAAAGGATTGGAGAGATGGATCATTTGTGGATTTGGGTTAGGGTGGGCAGTGGTTGGGAGAATAGCGGATGGTATGTATGCACCGTCAAAAGTTCGCGGGTTTCCACAACCCGGAGGATTCCCTTCTGGGGTGATGATATCAGCAAGTCTGGCTGACGCCCCCATGGCATTCGCTCTTTGAGTTAAGGTTGCTTGAAGAAGCCCATGCTCGGCCTGGATAGTCGCTAACTGCTCCCTTACCGTTATCAACTCAGCATGTTCTCGAGTAGATTGCTCCTTTTGAGCGAGAAAGTCCTTTTTCAAGAGCTCGAACGCTGCTGCTAAATCTGTTTGGCCAAACTGGGTCCCGGAGGTCCCTGGGTTATCATCCCCTGAGAAATTAAGCCTTCCAGTTGGATCTTGTTCTCCTGCCATTTCCATCGTTCTTCGAAATACGTGTTTGGGAGGCCTTGAGTTCGGCTCTCAACGAGAGCACCAATTGTTTCCGGGGATGCTCGTGGCCCCTTTAACGGGTTGCACGGTTCCAGAAATAGCGAACTTCCTTGTACTCCCGAGTTTTCCTGTGTAAAGAACAAACACGTCAAAGGGCGTCCCCGGGTTTACCGAGGGAAGCCACTCCGATGCTTAAGTCAGACACTGTCAGATAAGCAGAAAACTCGAGTAGTTAAGGTCCTCTCTCCCCTTACCGGGAGGTCCTCACCGGTATTTATAGTAGCATTAAAGGCTGCACTTTGTCTTTTTCCAATGTGGGAATGAACTCCCTTGCTTTGCCTCAAACTTACAATGAACTGGGCCCTGACAAAGGACCCAGAGTGGCTTCTCCAGTCTGACTGGCCTTTGGCCCTGTAAACAGTAGTTCAAGCATAATAAACGATGCATATTTAATAATTGACCATACTTGGTGTTATTTCTTGAATTGTAACCCGGTAAAGGAGAAATATTAGGTTCCACATATAAACATAAAGCTAAGTAGCTTTGCGCCCACGCAAATGCCAATGATATGGCATATGACATCACTTGAATACTCTAAGAGTATCTGGCATATTCAATCCCTATGGCATGAGAGAAAGGATATTGCCTATGCCATCGCTAGCCATGCATGAATCGAGATGCATCGGAAGCGAAATCATGATCTAGGCACCGGTTGGTTTAGTGGCCGAGTTGCCGGACAAATGGCGCGCTGCCTGTGCGCTGCCTGTGCACGCTGCCTGTGCGCTGCCTGTGCACGCTGCCTGTGCGCTGCCTGTGCGCGCTGCCTGTGCGCTGCCTGTGCGCGTTGCCTGTGCGCTGCCTGTGCACGCTGCCTGTGCGCGCTGCCTGTACGCGCTGCCTGTGCACTGCCTGTGCACACGTGCACTGCTGCCAGACACTATACGTGCACCTGTGCACCCAGCTTCTGAGCGCTGTGCACGCCAGCTGCCGAGCGCTGTGCATACAGCTGCTAGGCACCGTGCACATAGCTGCTGGCACTGAGTAATGCCACATTTGAGACATGTTGAAAGAGCATACATATGCCAAGTTGTCAAAACAGCTCCGTGGTCACTAAGGATCCGGAAGCGCCCTATGAATGATCTTGAGATCAGGGGGAGATGCAGATTTGAAAGAAAGTCTAGCATATACATGTCATGATCAAATGTGAAGGGTGTGGTTGTTTGTGTCAACCATGTTACACTCTTTTTCCCTTAGTCACAGCTTTTTGTCCCACTGGGTTTTTGCTTGACAAGGTTTTTAACGAGGTAACATTGCATGCACCGCTAAGACCATTGATCCCAATTTGTGGTTGATCATGGCAGACTTGTTTAAGTCTTGGCTCACATCTACTCTTGAGAAGCATGTTGGAATGCACCATTCATCAGGAAAATCCGATCGAAGTACACATCAGGGGGAGCATCACATGACGAGTTCTCAATGGAGTAGTTGGTGCGTTGTACTCTTTTTCCTTCGACCAAGGTTTAGTTTTCCCACAGGGTTTTTGTTACTTGGCAAGGTTTTAATGAGGCAACATTGTAAGCACCATCCGGCATATCGACGCGCGGCACAAGGGGGAGTGTTGTAGGAAATATGACATGTGCGTGTGTGCACTTGGTCTTATGCCGTGTAGATGGGCTTAGCCCATGGGCCTTAGATGTAATAGGAAACTTGTAGTACTTACCATATATGTATTGTTGTACTACACATAGTACATGTACTACACATATAGTACGTTTCCATACTAGGCTTGATGTAAACCCTATATAAGGGGCCTCTCATTTGATGAATAACACACAACGATATTCAGCTCTCATATATTCTATAACAATGGTTAGTTAATCTTGCCATAAAACAGTAGCAAATCATTGAAAAACATCAACCATATGAAGGATTCAAAGAGAAATTAGGAATACAACTCGTTTTCCTCAAGAAAAAATGATTCCTATGCGCGTTAAAGCCATTGGGAGGACTAGTTCACCCACTTTTACTCCGGTTCTGGGGGTGTCCTTTTGGTTGAATGATCTTGACATCCTTATGCATAAACTCTCCAGATTTCACTGAAATTGGAGTTCCGAAAGCCCGAACCGGTTGCTTAAACATTTAGACCGGTCTGGGGATTCCTGCGGCCGGTTCGGTTCCGTTCCGGCCGGTTCTTAGGGTGAGGCCAGCGGCGTTGGAAGCGTATGAGCAATATCTTTAACTTCTCTGTTGGTGACGAAAGCTAATTCGGAAATTATTCTGTCGATATTAGCGTTTGAAACCTAAGGCAGATTTTAATGTTTATTGGTGCACAGGAGGTGCGCAGCGGTGCCCTGAGGGGTGAGCAGCGGTGCCCTGAGGGGTGCACAGCAGTGCACTGCGGTGCCCAGGAGGTGCACGGTGGTGCCCAGCGGTGCGCGCGGCAGTGCACAGACATGCGGGTGACAGAATTTTCCCTTTTTTTTCGGTGGCCTACTTGCTCTTTTTGGGGGGTTTAGAGCTAAGTGCATGATAACGTGTTGTAGAATCATATTAAGGGAATGAATTCTCCTTATCTTATTGATAGAATGAAGCCCCTTTATATAGAGAAATACATAGGTCTCTTGGGCTATTACATGAGCTAATGGGCTTCTTACATGGATACGTGTAAAACCCTATTACAACATGGTTTACTACATAAAGCTCGTATACAATACATGGACCAAGACACACATATATATCAAATATCCTAGAATACTTCTTTAATTTTAGATTTTAAAATCAAATATTTTTTATCGACCATGGACTAATAGCTAACCGATTGACCCAAGAAGTTCGTTCAAACTCGCAAAACAAAACCGGTGGTACAAAGGCCCGTTTCTGATGTGTTCCTTGAAACCAAACCTAGAAATGGACCTACAAACACCTGACTAGTTTAGTTTAACCTTGTTCCGACCGACCTAACAAGGTAGCCCAGACCAGTTAGAAAGTACCAAGGAGAA
Source organism: Comarum palustre (assembly GCA_951800085.1). Taxonomy (NCBI): domain Eukaryota; kingdom Viridiplantae; phylum Streptophyta; class Magnoliopsida; order Rosales; family Rosaceae; genus Comarum; species Comarum palustre. The sequence continues at coordinate 28,743,190 of OX637577.1, read as the reverse complement.
AGCAAGAGAGAGAGAGAGACGGAGCTAGATCTTATCTCACCCTCTCCTCTTTTCTCACTCTAAACGGTCGCCTCGGACCATCTCTCGCGTCCCCTCTTTTACCGCCTTCCTCTCTCTTATGGACGCCCGACCAATCTAGGGTTTCAACCGAACCAACAATACGAGGTATCTCCATCTCCCTCTTCACTCTCGCGCCTCCTTTCTGTTCATCTCCAACTTCCTAACTAGTGTTCCTCCGAGGAAGATTGGAATGTCGGAATCTCTGTTTTTGTCAGTTAGTTGCACTGAAGCTGCTAACATATTTTAGATGTTAATAAAACACTTGCTTTTTGTTCTTCTATTCGTGCATATAGCGAAAATATAAGCACAGCTTGATTTCGAATCGAATGTTAATAGGCACATGCATTTACACAGAAGAAAATGATTTTATATGAAATGAACCATGTATTTTCGCATGAGAAGTTATGCGTATGAGAAGTTATGATGAATGCAAATCAAGAGTTAACTGATCAAAACATGTTTCGTTGCAGACTGAAGTTTCGGAATACGAGGTGATGATGTATCCATGGAGAATTAAGTGCAGAAATCAGAGATGGATGCTTCAGCTGTCCAAATCAATAAAGCCAAACTACGTTTGTTCTTCTCAATCTTTGGGCCGTACACCAGTTCCTTCAAACTATTACTCACACGCTAGTTTTATAAGAAGCCGTCTCATAGATTCATTCACATTGCGAAGTGTTGCTTCTGCTAATAGTTGCACTGGTTTGCAAGTGAGGTCTAATACGTGTTTGAAGGGTAGTCAGTTACGCCTATTCAGTTCAGAAGGCGATGGAAGAAATGCAAACGAGAGTAAACAGCTACCAGTGAAAGATGGTGCTAAGTTTGATAAAGAAAAGACTTCACAAGAAAAGGCCAGGAAAGATGTGAGGCGTTCTGATGCACACGCTCTACTTGGAGAGCAAGATCAAAAGGAATGGCTTAATAGCCGCAAGCTTACCATTGAGAGTAAAAAGAAAGAATCACCTTTCTTGACCAGACAAGAGAAGTTCAAAAATGAGTTTCTATGGAGAGTTGTTCCATGGGAGAAGATAACTGTTTCATGGGAAACTTTTCCTTACCACATCGAGTATTTTTTTTCCGTTAATGTTTTTGTTGTTGTCTTATTATCTCTTGCTTGCTAGTTGGCAGAATATTTATACATTTCATTTTCTCCTATAGTGAACCCACCAAAAATCTTTTGATGGAATGCGCAGCTGCTCATTTGAAACATAAAAAGTTCACTTCTACTTATGGTTCTCGTTTGTCATCTTCAAGCGGCAGAATACTGCTTCAGAGTGCTCCAGGTTGGTCACAGGTCCTACAAAATATAATAATTACATTCTTCGTGTATTTTCCCTCTGACATTGCCTTGATTATCTGCTTTATATTATATCTACAGGCACTGAGCTTTACCGTGAAAGATTAGTTAGGGCTCTGGCACGAGATCTTCAAGTTCCACTACTTGTGCTGGACAGCAGTGTTCTTGCTCCATATGTAAGCTTTAATTAAATTGAGTCTTGAATACATATTATACTCAGAAAACAAGAACTTATGGGCTGCTGTATATTTGGATCAGGATTTTGGTGATGATTGTGAAACTGAGTCTGAATCAGACGTTGATGCTGTGGATGAGGGTACATCAGATTCAGAAATTGATGATGAGAATGATGCTAGTAATGAAGAAGACTGGACTAGTAATAATGAGGCAAAGTCAGATGGTAGTGACAAAGATGAGGCTGATCTGCATGCAAAGGCAGAAGCGGCCCTCAAGAAGCTTATTCCCGTTGATCAATTTTCTAAGGTATGGTTTTTTGGAGTCCAGATGTGTCCTTGTTTAAAATTTTCTACCCTAATCATATTATCAGAACATAAAATATGAAGTGCTGGAATATTATGGACTTGATTGAAAAGAATCTATGTACATTATTGGTTTGAACTAGAATCATATGGTATGATATTATTATGTCATTATGATCGTGTATGACTGAGGTCTTGTTGTTTTTAGAGGTACATGGAAGAAATGACAATGTATCAAGTTTGAGATGTTGAAATACCAATTCTAGTAAGATATAGCAAAAGGTTAATATTCATGCTAAAACGTTTAAACCAATTGGATGTTGGTCTAGCGGTCAGACAATTGGTTTGCTCCCAAGAGGTCTGGAGTTCGACCCTCTCCCATGGTACCCACCTAGCAATTGCTAGTGTTTCCGGTTTCCCAAATGTTGTGGGGTCAGGCGGGAAGCCTAGGGATTAGTCGGGTCAAAGATCCGGATTCCCTAGTTACAAAAAAATGCTAAAACGTTTAAACCTTAATTTAAATTACTCAGGCACAAAGTTGTTGGAAATGTTTTTTGTTATTTACAATCACTTGGTTTCAAGATGGACTTACCAGTTCCTTTGCTGGATGCTTATGTCAATTCAACTGTTTAAGTATGCGATAGTGGTCCCTTGATCCTTGCCTTTTCATAGGTATGATCAATTTCTGGAATAAGCTGCAGGTTTTGTGCCTCTGTTTAGATTTTTTATGTTTAGTTTAAAAGGAAGAAGAAATGTCTTGATGGTGAGATTGGCCAGGCATTGCTGCACTCGCATTAATGTTCAGTTTTGCTTTACTCTAGTCTAGTTGTCTGATTTTATAAAATCATTTGGGGCAGATGGTGTCTGGGGAGATTGATGTTGAATCTGAATCCTCAAAGTCAGAAGCTGCTGAGCCCACAGATAAATCTAAAGAGTCCAAACAACCACTGAAGAAAGGTTCATATTTACATTCCTACCTATTTAACTTTACTGGTTGTATTTTTTGCAATTTTAACCTTCAAAGATATTGGAGGTTAAATTTCTTATTTCTTTGTACACACGTGTGTTGTTCCTTGTGTATGTTTTCAATTCTCATTCTTTATTGGCCAATCCTGTTATTGATAATTTTCTTTCTTTCTGATCTGTTTTCCAGGTGATCGGGTGAAGTATGTTGGGCCTACTTTACGCGTTGAAGCTGATAACAGGTTGTGAATTATTTCTTGCACTTATTTGTTTGATTTTGTGTTCATATGATTTGTAGCTTCCTATAGTTTTTAATATAATTGATCTTAATGATAGTTTAGAAGATTGTAAACTCGTGAAATGAAGAGTATCTTTTATTCATAAAATGTGGCTTTTCTCTCCATTTATTGGTCGGTGAAACTTATTTTGTATGATGGTTTTATTTCCGTTGTATTGAATACCTGTGTTTCTTTTGTTGAATGAAGTGTTTTTTTGTGTTTTTTGGTGGGAGACAATTATATGTGCCTGATGATTCTCTAACCCCACCATAATACAAGATCCCACTCCATGATATCAATCTAAATGTATTCTGGCCTAAAACATGAATTTGGTCATTTCGACCAATGCATGATTCAGTTTTTTTAGGATATGACCAGGAGAACACTCGATTGACGATCATGATCATTAACTTGATTCTGACAGGGGATGCTAACATATTTTCTGAAATTTACTACACCTACTAGTTGTCCTGATTGACTCAAGATATCTTTCTAGTAAAATCTCTTAAAAAACTTTAGGCATTCCTATTTACCGGTGAGGTGCTTTCCAGGCTTATAGCAGGTTAGTAGGTCACATAGATGCTGTTCCCTTCACCTTAGAGGTTTTCCCATGAATATTGCTGTGTAATCAAAAGTGGCTCATATAAGGATAAAATCAGGGTCTAGGCATGACCTTTAAAATGTTTCTTTTAGGTTTCCACTCATATAAAGTTGTCTTTTTCTTTTTCTTTTGTGTGGGTGTTTGGGTGGGGTAATGAATTTGCAATTCCCGAGGGATTTGTATATCATACCGCACCTGTATGTTTGCACCTAGATAACCTAGATTATTTTGGCCAAAATCTAAAGGAAGAGTGTTAAGATAGCACTTTTCAGGGCTTATATTATTAAAAACTTACACGCATACTGCCCGGAACATCATATCTGTGGTCTGTCTTTCAGAAACCGTTTAGCATGATCTCATCCCCCCATATGAACTCTGACTTCGGCGTTCACCTGACTTTCACATATATAATGCAATACAGGATCATGTTGGGGAAAATATCAACATCTGATGGTCCAAGGAAAGCGTATACCGTTTTCCATGGCAGGTGGGTTGGTAAGTTGTCAACATATAAGCGAAGTACAGAAAAAAAAATCTTAGAAGCCCTTTTCCCTGTGGTTGTTTTTTGTGTATTCTTTTTCTCCTTGGACCCAAGTAAGAGGACTAGTTGTGCTCTATAGTCTTATCATGCCCCACGATTGCACCGTTCAATTGTCCAGGGTTACTCTGTCTAAATAATTCCAAAAGACATTTTGGTTGTTAAACTTAATATTTTCTCTGGGGCTTGGGGCCTGTTTGTACTTTTCTAGAGCTGTTTCTTAGTGGGTGAATATTATCTTACCCCTTTCTTTGCTTTACGTGTGCTGCTTTTGTCTGGCATGTAGTTGCTTTTATTCTGTCTGGAATTGGAAGCTGTATAATCCATGAAGTTTCTTTGCCACATTTCCCAACTGCTATGAGTAAATATTAGTTCGAGTCATACTGTTAATCATTACATTTGATGCAGGCCTTTACCGAATGGTCAACGTGGGGAGGTATTTGAGGTGAGCGGAGATCGAATTGCTGTTATATTGGATATAAATGATGACCCAGGAAGTGATGTGGATAAAGAGGAGAATGAAGAAGACCAACCTGCAAATCCACCAGTTTACTGGATACATGGTACTGTTCATTGTGGATGAGGAATTTTAAATTTTCTGTAACATTCCATAAAAGTTCAATTAATTGATTTTGTGTCTGGTCGCTCTGGTTTCTCCTGTTTTGTCCCAAGCTTGTGTTTTTTACATTATTGTTCAGTAGTGTGTTTCATCCATAAAATGCTAAAACTAACAAGGGAGACCTCTGATAATGATGTTGAGAGTTTAGCTAAATGAGTAAAATAATTGCATTGCATGTCACTAAACAATTAGATTTACTTTTAGCATGATGTACCAATCTTAAATGTTATTGCAATCCTGGTGGTGATTTTTCTCTTACAGCAAATCATGTTGAGCATCTTACTGACACTCAAACTGAGGATTGTTACATTTTAATGGAGGCCCTACGTGAGGTATGGTACATAATAAAAAGAGAAACTGATGTTTGTATTCTAATGCGCAAGGTTATTCATCTGTATAGAATAATCTGAATATTCATTGCTTGCAGGTCTTGCATGCCAAGCAACCTCTTATTGTCTATTTTCCGGACTCATCTCAATGGTTGTCTAGGGCAGTTCCCAAGTCAAGCAGGAAGGAGTTTGTCCTTAAGGTGCAAGAAATTTTTGATCAGTTATCAGGTCCTGTTGTTTTAATCTGTGGGCAGAACAAAACTGAGTCCGAGGGGTCAAAGGAGAAGGAGAAATTTGTAAGTGTTGGGAATCATTTGTCAGTTACCAAGTTGTGTAATACTATTGTTAGGCTAACACCATTTCCCCTCTCTTCAAATTACTTTCTGTAACAGACGATGATACTACCAAATTTTGGGCGTCTTGCAAAGCTGGTAATTCATCTTTATTCCTTAGGAACGCAAAACATTTGAAAAACTCACAAACACACACAGTGACAAACGCCAAACGTTTTGCCAAGTCATGTTTCCTTAATGTAATGTCGTAGTGCCATTGTTTCTATTCCAGCCTGTTTCTCTTAAGCGTCTTACCGAGGGACTTAAGACAACAAAGAGATCTGATGATGATGAAATATATAAGCTCTTCTCAAATGTGTTCTGTATACAGCCCCCAAAGGTAAGTGTCGAAATATTGAACTTCCTCCTTTTAACCTATATTTTGTTTTTACTACAGGAACATTACATGCCTGGATTTCAAAGTCTATCATGTAACTATTGTTCTTCCTGACTTCTCTCGTGTTCTCTAGAAATTATGATCATGTGTCAATCATCTCTTAACATTTCTGATACTTCAGACTGATTTTTAGTGATTCTGTGGTTATATTATATAGCTTTACGTTCAAGTTTATACATGCTCTATTGCTCTCGATTCGTGATATACTTTATGCGTATTTAGTTGGTAGTTTGTCCTGACATTCTTAGCATTAGATCTATTATTTTATTGTTTTCCTACATTTTCTTTTATTTTTTCAGGAAGAAGAGGTACTTCTAACATTCAATAAACAGATCGAAGAAGATGGGAGAATTGTGATGTCAAGGAGCAATTTGAATGAATTACATAAGGTAATTTCTACTGCTGAAATTTATCTGCTAGGTCGGTATGGGTATTTTGTAGTTTAGGTTGTTTCTTGCATTATATGCAATTTTTTTTTCTTTGGAATCATACTACTAGTCAGTGAGGCGGGGATGGGGGGAGAGATTGCCTTGAATATCTTTCACCTATTGTAATATTTTCTGAACTACTGTACTTGCAGGTTCTCGAGGAACATGAGCTATCATGCGTGGACCTATTCCAAGTAGATACTGATGGTGTGATCTTAACAAAGCGAAGTAAGAAACTGAACATGATGTTCAGCTTTACTAATTTTTATGTTAGATGGTGGCACATACTCCTTGAGAAATATAAACATCAGCAAGTAGGATAAAGTTTGATGTGTAGGGAGACAAATAAAGTTACAAATAACTTGAATGCAATTTATTTAGGCGGTAAATTAATCTTGGATTTACATCATTATATTTTCTGGAGTTGCAGGGTCAGATAAATTCTCTCAATATAGTCTTGGTCTTGTCCCCCAAAGCACGTAACTATTGAATCATTTAAGGGGTCTTCACATGGCTGCTTGTATTAGATTAGAGTAGATCGCTCCTGAAGTGTATGAACTGTTCATCATTCTGTAATGATGAACTTAAAGATTGAGGATCTTGAGTCCATCCTATAATAGACAACTCATGGCTAGGGTGGTAGATGGATATGACACGCAGAATCCTTGTCCATGCTTCAGTTATATATTTGATAGAGTCTAGACCAGTTGGTATTTACTAATTAATTTGACTTGTATTTCCTCCAGAAGCTGAGAAAGTAGTTGGCTGGGCTAAAAGCCATTACTTGTCATCTTGTCTTGTTCCTTCCATTAAAGGTGACAGACTGCAGCTGCCTCATGAAAGGTACTTGTATTGAAGTGTTGTATGTTGCAGCTCTATGTCACCTACCATTGCTCACGGTTATTGTTTTTGTAAAGCCTTGAAGTAGCAATTTCACGTTTGAAGGAGCAAGAAAATTTGTCTTGGAAACCCTCTCAAAATTTGAAGGCATGTCTTTTGTACTCGAATCAAATGGAAATTGATGTTTCCGACTCTTATTAACCTTTAAATACAAACTTTTGCAGAACCTTGCGAAGGATGAATATGAAAGTAACTTTGTTTCAGCAGTTCTACCTCCTGGTGAAATTGGTGTCAGGTTTGATGATGTTGGTGCTCTGGAGGAGGTGAAGAAGGCTTTGAATGAACTAGTCATTCTTCCAATGAGAAGACCAGAGCTTTTCTCTCATGGAAACTTGTTGCGGGTAATGAAATTAACTATGTTTGTTTTTTCATTCTTTTGATGATTTAGTAAATATCTGATTATTTTAAGCCTTGGTTAGCCTTGCAAAGGGATATTACTTTTTGGTCCTCCTGGAACTGGGAAGACCCTTCTTGCCAAGGCACTTGCAACAGAAGCTGGGGCAAACTTTATCAGCATTACTGGTTCGACTCTAACATCAAAGGTATGCTTTCTAGCAGTCTACATTTAGATAGTTTCTTTTTTGTTGTACAAACAAATATGCCTTTTCATGATCAAATGTTTGTTTCATGATTTTCTTTCTTTTTGTGAGTGTTGCTTTTGCGATAAAATGGTTCCCTGACTCACAAGCCACCTGAGGGAATTACTGCTCTCCAAACTTACTAAAATTTCATTCATAGTTTGATGTTTGGATTTGTCCAAGGTCATGAATATAAAGTTGGGACGGAAGTGGGTTAGAAAATTATAAGCTGCTTATTATATTTTTATTTCCCAGGAGATATTCACATCTTTGTAACTTTTATTGAAACAGTGGTTTGGAGATGCTGAAAAGCTGACCAAAGCTCTCTTCTCTTTTGCCAGCAAGCTTGCTCCCGTCATTATATTTGTTGATGAGGTAAACTGCTTTTTTCTCGTGAAATAAAATTGAATCGTGAAATTTTCTAATGATGTAATTTGTAGTCTACAATTGAGTAGGTTCTTCTACGTATTATTTAGACATAATTTGGAGTGTACTTAATCTATAAATATGATTAAACGTTACCTTTATATGTTAACTTTTATTTAGATTCCTAGTACAGGTGGGCAGCAAAATATGCGTACTATATTAAGAAGTGTAGTGCTATTTCCAACTGTTTGCTAAATAGAGCATCACCACAAAACCCTATCGTTATAAATCTAACGACAATGGTTGTGCAAAAGACTTATCTGTGTTATCTTCAGAAAGCTCTATAGTTCTGTTATATGTGGTTTTAAAACTTCTGGCGTGTTATCATTATAAATTTGAGGCTTCTGTGGAACAAATTTAAAATAGCGCCTTGTAGCCCTTAACTGGGTTATTAATGCAAAATGTTGTTGGGAAAGGAAAAGAAAAGGTTTGTTTTTGTTCAACCTTCAAAATTTCTACCTTGCTTACTGGGCTAGGTTCCCTGTTCTATATTGTAGGTTGATAGTCTGCTTGGTGCTCGTGGTGGTTCTTTTGAGCATGAGGCAACTAGAAGAATGAGAAATGAGTTCATGGCAGCTTGGGATGGATTGCGATCTAAAGACAGTCAAAGAATACTTATTCTCGGTGCCACAAATCGGCCATTTGACCTTGATGATGCAGTCATTCGTCGCTTACCAAGAAGGTATCATTCTTAAGAACTAAAAATAAAATAAATAAATTTGAGAGGCATTTCACATTGGTTATGATGGTTTTTTCAAATCTCGCTAATTGCTAGGTTGTAAGTACTTCCGGTTTATATAAATATGCTTTGTTTCTTTAATGGATGTAATAAATACCTTCTGGTTGTTTCTTCACAGGATATATGTTGATTTACCAGATGTCGAAAATCGTAAGAAGATTTTGAGTATATTTCTTGCTCAAGAGAATCTAGAACCCGGTTTCCAATTTGAGAAACTTTCAGAGGCAACAGAGGGATACTCTGGCAGTGATTTGAAGGTATTAGACTGCTGTTAAATATGATGATTTGTTGTTATGTATGCGATACTTAGAATATTGTTTTGCAGAACCTCTGTATTGCTGCTGCATATAGGCCTGTCCAGGAACTATTAGAAGAAGAAACCAAGGTACTATTATTTTGAGTAGGCATTAGGCTAGACAAGATGTTTCTGTTTTATGGGGTTTTGTTTCAGTGGTTCCTAATTTTGTGATATGTTGTATACTGTACAGGACAGCAAAGGTGATTTATCTGCAGCTTTAAGGCCACTTAATTTAGATGACTTTATTCAATCAAAATCCAAGGTAAAAAACTCTTTCAAGTTATTATAATTTACTTAGGTGCCATCATTATCAGTTATAACAGAAGGCACTGTTATATGATGATTTTATTATATTTACCTCCTGAATACGTTTTCCTCTACAGTTAATTGCTAATCCAATTTCGATATACTTCCAATAATTATTTGAAATTAGTATGGGGACATCATTTATAGATTTTGGATCTTTAGATATATATATATATAATCACTTTGGATCTTTACCTTGGATTATCGTTTGAAAATTTGAACATAGTGGTATTGTCTGTTGTGCAATATGCAAGGAGTATGTAATACTGAAATGTGAATTTTTATTTGGGACTTGATTTGGTAGGTTGGGCCATCTGTGTCATATGATGCTGCAAGTATGAACGAGCTTAGGAAATGGAATGAGCAATACGGTGAAGGCGGAACCAGAAGAAAATCACCATTTGGTTTTTGAAACTGCCCTTAAAAGGTTGACCCAAATATTTTCTTCCATATTCTTAGCGAGAAAGAAAAGGAGAGGCCTAATTTCTTCGTCTCTTTATGGAGAAAAATGAAGGAACCAACTTTGGAAGCTGATCCTTTCTCGGAGGGGAAAGAAACCGATAGAATACTGCTTAACTTGGTGTCTTAGTAGAACATTAGGAGGCTTTTCATCCTTTTTGAGCGGGTGATGAAGAGGCCCAATTTGTTTTATAGAAATCTCCGCTTAATTTTTCATTTATGTAAACTAGGTTAACAGTTATAATAAAACACATTTTAGATAAGTTTAGCCATATTACAGTTAGGGTTTAGATCCCTAAATTTTGTTAATGTATTAATGAATATAGATTTGGGCGCAATAAATGTTATACAATGGACTTCTCAGCTGCAAAGCAGCGACTATTTCTTTCGCACGCTCTATCATCCCCATGATTGTGCGGATTTAAGCTCCAGAAACGTGATTGCAAGGTTTGAATTTTGTTGAAGTTAAGCTATAACGTAAACGAGTATAACAACCGTACGGTATATGATGGTCCTCGTCGCCTTTTCTTGATGTTCAAAAACTTGAAGCCGAGTTAGAATCCGCCAACCTTGTTCAGTTTGTGCAAATGAATGGCTGGTCTTCATCCTCTTGGTTCTTTGGTTTCTTGATGCCATCAATCCCATCATCAAACCATAATAAATTTCCCAAGCTTCAACATCTACAATAGGACTGCCAATAATGATTTGAAAACCAGAAATCCAGTGGCCATTATGATCTCTGACCTGCACCAATTCTTACAGTAGAGGACATTGCACCATCAACATTAAGTATGTAAAAATTTTCAGGAGGTCTTTATTATTGTAGAATAATATTGAGAGAATGAATTCTCATTATCTTATTAATAGAATAAAGCACTTTTATATAGAGAAATACATGGATCTCTTAGGCTATTACATGAGCCAATGAGTCTATTACATGGATATGTGTAAAACCCTATTACAACATAAAGTCCGTATACAAGGCATGAACCAAGACATACATATATATCAAATATCCTAGAATACTTTCCCTTGTGTCGCGTGTCTTTATGCCGGTATGGTGCTTACGGTGTTGCCTCATCAAAACCTTGCCAAATAACAAAAACCCTGTGAGAAAACTAAACCTTGGTCGAAGGAAAAAGAGTACAACGCACCAACTACTCCATTGAGAACTCGCCATGTGATGCTCCCCCTGATGTGTACTTCAATCGGACTTTCCTGAATGGTGCATTCCAACATGCTTCTCAAGAGTAGATGTGAGCCAAGACTTGAACAAGTCTGCCATGATCAACCAAAAATGGGGATCAATGGTCTTAGCGGTGCATGCAATGTTACCTCGTTAAAAACCTTGTCAAGCAAAAACTCAGAGGGACAAAAAGCTGTGACTAAGGGAAAAAGAGTGCAACATTGTTGATACAAACAACCACACCCTTTACATTTGATTGTGACATGTATATACTAGACTTTCTTTTAAATCTGCATCTCTCCCTGATCTTAAGATCAATCATAGGGCGCTTCCGGATCCCTAGTGACCACGGAGCTATTTTGACAACCTGGCATATGTATGCTCTTAACATGACTCAAATGTGGCATTACTCAGTGCCAGCAGCTATGTGCACAGTGTCTAGCAGTTGTGTGCACAACGCTCGGCAGCTGACGTGCACAGCGCTCGGCAGCTGGCGTGCATAGTGCTCGGCATCTGGGTGCACATGTGCACTTATAGTGCCTGTCAACAGTGCACGTGTGCACAGGCAGCGCTCAGGCAACGCGCACATGCAGCGTGCACATGCAGTGTGCCATATGTCCGGTAACTCGGCCACTAAACTGATCGGTGTCTAGATTATGATTCCGCTTTCGATGCATCTTGATTCATATATGACATAGTCAACAACCTTTCTCTCATGTCATAGGGATTGAATATGCTAGATACTCTTAGAGTATTCAAGTGATGTCATTTGTCATATCATTGGCATTGCGTAGGCGCAAAGCTACTTAGCTTTATAATGAATGGAGGCGAGGTCAAATCTTTCTTTTGATTAAATGGATCACTCTCTCTTGGAGTAAAGGCCTTGACTAATCATGGGAGAATATGAAGGCTTCACTCTTCGTCAGAGGACCTAAGCCGATTGATGGAAATACATCATCAATACACAATCGATCGACTTCAATGCGAGATTGTGTCTTTCCAAAGATACTTTTCATTCCAACGTCGGATATCCAGCATATACTGCGATCATCTGGAATCAATACGCAATGACATTATTCATTATATCTCATCCGAAATCAAGGAGTCATGTACTATGCGTTCAAAACACTTGGCCAACGCAAGCTCCACTTGATTTGGCTTATGAAGTCTATCTAAGATCTTCATGCATATCTCTGATCTCATAGAGACGTCACTATGATCATATCCATAGGGCTGCATGTACAATTATTGGCCAAACTGACAAGGTCGTGGAGTGCAATAACATCCATTACGAGAGTACATCTCATCGTAGTCGATCTCAGTGCGTGTTTATGAGAAACCTTGCGCCGTAAGGGAGTCTGAGACTCTTGTTCTCACTACGCTAACTCACAAAGGTTTACACTTGCGGTGTCGGCAACACCTGCCCAATGACCTATCCCTTTGTCTGGGTCGCATCTTCCCATTTTAGGTCAATACACTGTCGCTTTATCAGCAAAGTGTTCGATAAACTCATCATCCCACATCCTCATGTACACTAGTGTAGTCATTGTAGAGATCTCTTTCTATGAATTGGATTTTGACGTTGAGGCGTCCCCCAACGATAGTCACAATTCAGACTAACATGGGACAGAGTGAGTATCACTGATCAATGGACCAGTAGTGCCAAACTCGCTTTCTCTCTCAGTGCGAGTGTGTATCGCTTTCTCTCTCATCTACAGGATTTATCCTGGTTTCAGTGCAGAACTCCAGAGTGGGTCCTAACAGTTGGTATCAGAGCAATAGGTTATTCGATTCCTTTATACTATTACATATGCTTAGTGATACTTGGTGTCTATAGAGTGATGGTCCGTTCGCGTCGGATCCATTAGCATATTATGCATAAGATACTCGGTATTCATTAAGGATTTGTTGTAGTTATTCTAGTACTATTTTATAGATGGTACTAAATGGTTTATTCTCAGGTAACTATGCATCGTGGTCGTGGCCGAGGCCGTAGGGGAAATCCCCCTAACCCTCCCTATCCTCCAGTGGTAGAGGATGAGGAAGCACCCTTTGTGGATGTTATGGAGCATTTCAGGAGGCTCTCCACCGCTGCCACAGAAATTAATTATGGGAGGGCAAGCTGAAATGGGGCTAGAAGGTTCAGTCATGCAAATGAGCCTATGGATGCCCTTAGTTGATTAGAAGACATGGAGAAGATGTTTGAGGTGGTGAATTGTCCTGAGGGGAGAAAAGTGCGCATAGCATCTCAGTTCTTAGAGAAGGAAGCATGGCATTGGTGGCTTGATGTGAGAGAAAGTTTGGGGGAGGATGTTGTTCAGCAGATGACTTGGTGTTAGTTTACGGCCTGCTTCAAGGAGCATTATATCAGCCGCGCCCACCTCAATCACATGAGAGAGGAGTTTCTGAATTTGCAGAAGGGTGGCAATATGACAGTTATGACTTTTGAGCAGCGCTTCTGGGAGTTAGCTCACTATGTGCCTGATTTGGTAAGTACAGAGGAGAATAGGATTTACTACTTTATCAGGGTCTTGGTGGCATTTTCTCAAACCAGATAACAGCAGTGTCATACCAGTCATTTCAGCAGGCCATAATGTTTTCCCTTAATGTGGAGGCATAGGATATAGCAGCCGATCGCCTAGCTGATCATGGTGGTACTGGCCATGCTCTTTCCAGGAGAGGTACATCCACTTCAGGCTTTGGATCATCTACTGGTAGTGGTTATGGTAGCAGCTCGATCAGGCTCAGGATCCGATTATAGGGGCAAGTTCAAGAGGCACGGTAGGAGACCCTATATGACTCAGTCCAGGGGACGTCAGTTCGGGCAGTTTAGTGGAGGATCTAGTAGTCAGAGTGGGACTTCAGGGGATCAGCCTTCACAGTTTGGACAGAGTCAGATTCAGGCTGAGGGATGTTATCTTTGTGGCTAGCTGGGTCACTTCAAGAGGGAATGCCATCTTCGGACTCAGGGGGCCACACTTGTTCCTACTCAGACCATGGGCCAGACATTTGATGGCACTTCGGGTAGTGGCACTCGTACTATGGCTCCAGCTAGGGGCATGTCTCAGCAGGGCAGAGGACTCAGAGGTCACCCTACCACTACCCGTGCTAGGGTTCATGATATGACTCAACAGGAGGGCCGCACCTCACCAGATGTCATTATTGGTACGTTGTTAATTTTTTGTCAGCCTGCTTTTACATTTATAGATCCCGAAGCTACGCATTCGTTTATGTCTGGTAAATTTTCACTTTTTGCCAATGTGCCATCCTCTTCACTCCCAGGAGAATGGCATGTGTCATTGCCCACCGGTGATATGATGAAGATTGATTGGGTGTTTAGTGGTTGTGAGGTGTCAGTGGGTGGTCTTGTGCTTGAAGCTGATTTAATTCCCTTAGATTTGATAGAATTTGATGTGATCTTGGGCATGGACTTTTTGGGAGCACATAGAGCGTTAGTTGATTGCTTTCAGAAGGAGGTGGTGTTTCGAAGTCTTGGAATGTCAGAGGTTACATTTCAAGGAGAAAGGGATGTTCTTCCACAATATTTAATTTCCGTTATGGCCGCTAGAAAGTTGTTAAATAAAGGCTGTCAAGCCTACTTACCGCATGTAGTGGATACCAGGGTGGGAACAGTGAATTTGGAAGATATTCTTATAGTGGAGGAGTTTCCAGAAGTATTTCCAGAGGAGTTGTCTGGGTTGCCTCCTGAAAGATATATTGATTTTATGATAGACTTACTTCTTGGAACCACACCTATCTCTCAAGCACCGTATAAAATGGCCCCTGCCGAATTGAAATAGTTGAGAGCTCAATTGCAGGAGTTGTTAGATAAGGGGTTTATTTGACCTAGCACTTCTCCATGGGGTGCCCCGGTGTTATTTGTTAAGAAGAAGGATAGTGCTTCGAGACTTTGTGTAGATTACAGGAAGTTAAATCAAGTTACTGTGAAGAACAAATATCTCTTGCCTCACATTGATGACTTATTTGATCAGTTGAGAGGTGCGCGCCTCAGTCTTTTCAAAGGTTGACTTGAGTTCGGGATATCCTCAGTTGCGGATTCGGGAGAGTGATATAGCCAATACTGTTTTCGGTCACGTTATGGCCATTACGAGTTTGTGGTGATGGCTTTTGAACTCACTAATGCACCCGCCGCCTTCATGGACCTCATGAATATGGTGTTTGGTCCATATCTTGACCGGTTTGTAATTGTGTTCATCGATGACATATTGGTCTATTCCAAGAATGATCGGGAACATGCAAAACATTTAAGGTTAGTTTTGCGGATATTGAATGAGGCCTAGTTGTATGCAAAGCTTAGTAAGTGTGAGTTTTGGTAAGATAAAGTGGAGTTTTTTGGTCACATAGTATCGGCCGAAGGTGTAAGTGTGGACCCCCAAAAGGTAGAAGCGGTGATGAGTTGGAGGAGGCCCACTAGTGTTAAGGAGATTCGTAGTTTCTTGGACCTAGCAGGTTACTATCGCCGTTTTGTGGAAGGTTTTGCCAAGATTGTTACCCCTCTTACTAGATTGACCAGGAAAGGTGTCAAGTTTGAGTGGTGTGATAGTTGTGAGCAGAGTTTTCAAGAGCTCAAGAGCCGTTTGGTTAGTACTCCAGTGTTGGCTCTACCTGACGATAGTGGAGAATTTGTGTTCTACAGTGATGCTTCTAGGCAAGGTTTGGGTGGTGTGTTGATGCAACATGGGAGAGTGATTGCTTATGACTCTAGACAATTGAAG
The DNA here is from genome assembly GCA_951800085.1 of Comarum palustre. NCBI lineage: Eukaryota > Viridiplantae > Streptophyta > Magnoliopsida > Rosales > Rosaceae > Comarum > Comarum palustre. The sequence goes on along the minus strand of OX637577.1, from coordinate 28,727,241 downwards.
CCACATGAGGGGAATTACCCCACCCATGACCTAGAGCTAGCGGCAATAGTTTTCGCACTTAAATTGTGGAGACACTATCTCTATGGAGCTAAGTGTCAAATTTTCACTAATCACAAGAGCCTTCATTATTTGTTTACTCAGAGAGATTTGAATCTGAGGCAGAGGAGGTGGATGGAGTTGTTTGCTGACTATGATATTACTATAGAATATCATCCGGGAAGAGCTAATGTTGTGGCCGATGCTCTTAGTCGCCATCCATCTGTTTCTCTAACGCATTTTAGAGCAGTTCGGGTTCCCCTCCTCTATGACTTGCGAGCTACTAGTGTTCATTTATGGGAGGATGAGGTGGAGGCCTTGGTAGCTAGTTTCCATGTGAGACCTGTTTTGATTGATAAGGTATGGGAGGCGCAGTACAATGATCTTTCCATTATGCGGTTAATAGAGAGGACACTTGATGGGACAAGGGATGATTTCTCAGTTAGGAGAGATGTGACATTGCGTTCATCGATGACATATTGTTCAAGAGTCGACTTTGTGTTCCTAAAAGGAATAAGGAGCTAAAGCAAAAAATAATGGAGGAAGCTCAGAGTTTCGCATATGCCGTACATCCTGGTAGTACTAAAATGTACAAGACCTTGAAGGATCATTATTGGTGGCCGAACATGAAAAGAGAAATTGCAACTTTTGTGGGTAGATGTTTGATTTGTCAACAAGTAAAGATTGAGAGACAGAAGCCTGCTGGTTTGCTACAGCCGTTGTCTATTCCCTTGTGGAAATGGGATAACATCACCATGAACTTTGTCTTTGGCTTACAATGTACCTGTAATGGGCATGATGGTATTTGGGTGATCATGGATCGATTAACCAAATCAGCACATTTTCTACCGGTGAACAAGTATTCTGTGGATAGGTTGGCAGAGTTGTATGTGAATGAGATTGTGAGACTTCATGGTGTGCATGAGTCGATAGTGTCAGATCGAGAACCTAGGTTTGCCTCCAGGTTTTGGGGGGCCTTACAGGCAGCTCTAGGTACTCGATTACATTTTAGTACAGCTTATCATCCTCAAATAGACGGGCAGTCGGAGAGGACTATTCAGACCTTGGAGGATATGTTGAGGTCTTGTGCTATGCAGTTTTCAGGAAGTTGGGATAAAAATTTGGCTTTGATGGAGTTTGCCTATAATAATAGTTATCATTCTAGCATTGGTATGACTCCTTTTGAGGCACTCTATGGGTGGCTGTGTCGTACGTCCTTATGTTGGAATGAAGTGGGGGAAAAGGAGTTGTGTGGCCCTGATTTGATTCATGATACACATGAGAAGATCAAGGTGGTTAGGGATAGACTCAAGACGGCTCAAAGCAGGCAGAAGAGTTATGCAGATAATCGCAGGAGAGATCTTGAGTTCCAAATAGGAGATTGGGTGCTCTTAAAGTTGTCTCCTTGGAAAGGTGTTGTGCGTTTTGGCAAGCGGGGCAAGCTTAGCCCGAGGTACATAGGTCCCTATGAGATTGTAGAGCGGGTTAGCTCACTTGCTTATCGATTGGACCTACCCTCCGAGCTATCTATGATACATAATGTCTTTCATGTGTCCATGCTTCGCAAATATATTTCTGATCCCTCTCATGTGTTGTAAGAGCAGCCAATTAGCTTGCAAGAGGATTTGTCTTTTGAAGAGGTTCCAGTGAAGATCCTCGATTGGAAAGAGCAGGTGCTCAGGAACAAGACTATTTCCCTTGTCAAAGTGTTCTGGGAGAGTCATGAGATAGAGGAGGCTACATGGGAATCTGAGGCTCAGATGAGGCAGAATTATCCCTATCTCTTCTCCTCACAGGTATGTAAATTTCAAGGACGAAATTTTTTTATAAGAATTTCAAGGACGAAATTTTTTTATAAGGAGGGGTGAATTGTCACACCCCGGTTCTCGAATTTATTTTACTATCGGTTACGTTCGTGTTATTCTAGTCTTTTATTATAATTAGTAACCGTTTGACTAAAAAGGGGTCTAGGGTTGACTTTTTTCTAGGATTTTTATTTCTGGAAACTTCCTTCGAGGAAGTTGTAAAGAGCGTTAATACGAATTCGTGGACACGTAGCACGCTTAAATCGGAGTTTGCATGAAGAAGTTATGATATAAAAACGAAAGTTACTATTCTGGTTCGGGAGTATAAATAGATGGAAAAACTTACTATTGAGGGTAGGAAGTCGAATTTTTACAGCGCGTCTCTCTCCCTCTCTTCCGATTCTCTCTCGGTTCGACCCGGTTACCAGTGAAACCCGACCCGACTCGAATCGATTTTTCGCCGTTATCTCCGCCTGTCTGAAGGTGGTTTGCCGTGAAACCAGTGACATTGGATTCCTCTCTTCCTCCCCGACCTTTCTATACCCACCTTGTAGGTTGAGTCAACCTTAGGTGAGAGCAGCAAACTCCGCACAGTCCGAATCGGAGCTTCGATCGGAACTCCACAGTGTCGCCTCCTTTGGCCGTGATTTTCTAGGGTTTTGTAGCCCTCAACCTGCCTAGCAATCTCTCTAATTAGCTTGGAACGATTCGAATCGAGGTGAGAGATTCGAATTAAACTTTGATTTGGGTTTATTTTTCTATTTTTGTTATTTTTTTGGAATTTCGAGTTTAATCCGATTTCTTGAGTTTTGGGATGAATTGGACTTTGTGTTGAACTGGAAAGTTCTTTGAAATGTTATGACGATCATTTTGGTGGGAACAATATTTTGCCGCTTCCTTTTACGTTAGAGCTCTGATAACCTTGGGGGTGATTGTATGATATTTTGGTTGTGTGCTAGAGGTTTAAAAACCCAACTTCATTCTTGGGGAATATTACTCATAATGTTGTAGTTGATTTATTTATGAGGTGTGAGTTTTAGATATTATTTGATTTGAGGCGGACGTTTGTTTATTTGGGGCAGGGTGGCCCCAGAACTTGAGGTTGGTTGAGTTGCCTTAGAAGTGTTTTATTATTGCTTGAGTTGCAGGTAAGGGTTGTCCATTATTAGGGGAAGTTATGCCGACATTTTGGTGTGACTCTCCCTTAAAGTGGACCCCACATAATTTATTCCGGTTTCAATGGGGAACTCCGGTATGGGTCCTGACATCCTGTGCATGTCCTCGAGTGTCTGTGCTATGTAGCTCACTTAGTGCTTATCCATAATGTAAGTGCACAACCATTGGTGATCAGTGCACGGTTCCTTGTGTTCAGTGCTAACATCTGGTGCTTAGTGCTCAACACCTAATGCATAGTGCACGATATGTCATACCCCGACTCTTATTTATTTATTTCTATTTTAGTTAGTGTGATTCGGGATTTTAATATTGATCGTATGTGTGAAGCGTTTTAGGAGACTTTTGGTTTACCGAAATTTTTTAACCTTATTCGAAATACAAAGGTTAACTCGGTTGTTTTTTAAGAATTACCACTCGGGGTGATTATTTATTTTTTACCTAAGTTGTAGGTGGAGTATAAAAGGAGGAGAAAGGAAAAAAAAGAAAGACAGAAGGAGACCGAGAGGGAGGAAGGAGATACAGCGAAGGGGAGAGAGAGGGAGCGAGCTCCGCCTTCCCCAAACCCGGCCACCAGCGCCGGCGAGTCTGCTGGACGCCTGCAGCAGCCCCCCTGGCGACGTCAGCCACCCCAGTACGCCATGCCCGTCGCTGCAGCCGCCTAGGAACAGTACCAGGTAAGGGGTTTTCGAAATTTCTTTTTGTGTTGGCTTGGTTTGTGTTAATCAATGGTTAGGGAAGCTAATTCGGACCCTAGGGAGGTTATATGTGAAAGGAATTAAGCTATTTTGGAGTAGATTTTCAGATTGGAGGAGTTTCATTTGAATTTTTAGGGATTTTTACTGTTCATGGTGTTTTTGGACGGTTTAGGCTGAGATTTTGATTGTGTGCTGGTTGAGAAAGTTGTTGGGCTCGATGAGAGGAATCTATTGTATTTTTTAGGGATTTTTTTTTGAGGTGGTCGGAGGGGCGGCTGTCCGACCGCCGGCGGCGCAGCCTTCTGAAGGCCGATTTTTGTTTCCGGCAGTGTGGTTGTGATGCTGTTTAGGGTTGGTGGATTAAATGTTGAGTTTTGATTTTGTACCGGATTGTTAAGTTGTAGTAGTTTGGGAGAAAAGGTTTATTAAGTTGTTTAAGGAATTTCCGGGAGTTTGTTTCTAAAGAATAGGGTTGTTACGAGTAGAATCCGTAGTGGAAGTTGAGTTTAGTCTTATTTTCTTCTTAGAGTAAAAAAATAAGAATACGAGAGTAAAAAGAGAATTTGTTCATTAATTACTTGGAATCTATCAAAAATTAATTATCCTTTCCTCTCAAGACAAGAGGAGTATCGCACAGTAGAGGGCGAAGAGTGACCTGTGGGAATCGCTCGTATTGTGAGTGGATATTTTATTTGCTTACCTTATTATATTCTGAATTTATGCCTGCGGAGTTTTATCATGATATTTGCCATTGCTTTCTTAATTATTTGTATTTGGCAATTTAGTCTTTGGGGCATTTGCATATTTTTGTTTAAGAGAGAGTGCACGAATGAAATCGCTAGCTAGCCCCGGGCACCCGTCCTCTTTAACGGTGTGGCGCAGCCTCGTTATTGTGTGCCCTTGCGCATGCGGAGTAGCCCGTTGTTTTTAATGTATGGGTACGTACGCACCCATGTCTGTCTGCTACGATGGTGTGGCTCGGCCATGTAGTGTGCCGTGATCGCGCTTCTCAAGAGCGGAGTAGCCCTAAATGGACATCAATTCATGAGGGGGATGGGCATGTGTGTATAACTTTTTGGAGTCTGCATGTTTTCGGATGTTTTCTCATTATGCCCCATTTTTCCGTCATGGTTTACTGGGAATTGTTTTATTGCAATTATGCCTTGTGATTTTGGTTTCAATCGTTTTAAGTGGGAGAACATTGTCGAAAGTATTGTTGATTAAATTATTTTTATCCACTCACACTAACGTTTTATTTAAAAGTTTCTCCTCTAGGCCCTTCGTTTTAAAATGTCCAGTCTGCAGAGTTCGTGTTGGCGTCTATTAAAGGCGAGGCATAGTCACTTCTATCACCACCAGTTTTCACCAGTAGGTGGCTAGCATGTCTACTCTCTGTAGTTTATCCTATTATCCTTCCTAGAAGAATGCTTTGATAACCATGTGTTTACTATATTGTGCGAGAATTTAACTTTTGTTGTAACGGATTTATGTAACGGATTAATTTGGAAATTTCTGAAAGGTAGAAAGGCATGTTGTTATCAGTTTGGTGATTGGGTTGTGCGTTTGCAGGTTAAGGGTTGTTCACTTTCAAATGAGGTGTTGCCGAATTTCCGGTTGAATCTTCTTTGAAGGTGATCCCCGCAAGACTCACCTCGGTAATTAGGGTAAAATTTAGGGTGGGTTTTGACACGATAGTTCATGTGTAGAGCACTAAGCAACAAACACATAACTAATCGACATCTGACACACAAGTGGTGGCATTCCTCACACAACATGAAGCAACTGACACACAATATTGGCAAAAACAATCAAGGGGCAGCAGCTAGCATACATGGTTAGCAACATGCACGTTGGGCGGTAACAGGCGCGTGACTATCGGCAACTGGCAGCTAAGTGCACATGGGCTTGACAGCGGTGCACGATTGTCACGCCCCGACCCAAGATTACCTCTCTAACCCTGGGTTAAGACGTGCGGGACCCAACACAAGAGAGATTTACTCGAAATCCCCCTTGAGCCAGGATAACCCTTTTCTTCATAACCCAAATCAAACCGGAGATTATCCTGTTTCCCACATTTGAATCTCAAATGTGCCAATTAAAGAACCTAGGGGTTCTAATAATATTTGTGACTGCACCTGAATCCTGGTCAGGCTGCCTACGTACCCTGTCTTTTCAGGGATCAAGTCACACGTAGCTCTTGTGTAAGATTCACCCTAGCCGGGCAAAATCCCGCTTTTCTAATTATCGGTCGATTTATTAGTAGGGATAACAAACATCTAACGCGTATCCGGAGTTTAACCTCTCCGCTAAGGTATCCACCGACCATCTATCTGTCGGGACTATCCCAAACAATCCACCATACAATTATACAACAGGATTTCACAGCAATCGTAAAGATATAACAACATGCACACATAAATATATAATAAAACCTAGTGGCAACCACGTAAATAAACCAAACCACGGCATCTAAGATATTTCCTCCTACTTGGCATCCCTGAAAATAACTATAATTACCAGGGGTATTTATGGAATTACCATCTCAATGGCATTCCTATAATTAGCCCAAAACTGTTAGGGCAATATGGACAATCTAGCCTTAATGGCAGTTTCGTAATTATACACATCAGTCAGGGTTATTTCTAGGATTTCTGTCCCAAGGGCAGCCCTGTAAATATACAAATATGGCAGGGGCATTCTGGGAATTCCAGCTCTAGTGGCAGTCCAGTAATAAACTCAAACTACCAGGGGTATTTCTGGGATTTAACCACGATGACACCCCTGTAATTACTCTAAACTGCCAAGGGCAGCTCCGTCCTTTTACAACCACGGTAAATGGTAAAAATATCAGATCTACCACGGTAAAAACCCAAGAATTTACCCTTTAATTACCCTAACTATCCCCGCCGGCCTACCGTCGGTTTCGACCCCTTTTCCGACCAGGTTCTCTCCTAAACACAACTAATATACAACACCATCGAGGGAATGAGAGAAGAGGAAGGGAGAAATTACCTAGACTGACTAGGGTCGAAACTGCTCCGGCGGATCCTCTGGCGAGGCGTTCTCCTCATCTTTTGAGCCACCAGGCGACTTCTGCTAGAAACTCTCTAGATGCTCCTCCTGTCTTATTTGGAGTCAGGAGAGACTTGGCAGTGCTCCGGCGTAGTTCTCTTCCTTGATAGAGTTCCGGTTCTGGCGCCTCCAAGCAACAGAGATTCCGGGTTTGCTGGCGGAGGCACGGCTAGACCGTAGGTGGTGGCGGTGAGGTAGGACGCACTGCGGTGGGGCTCGCCGGTGTCTGTCTCCGAGCGACTATGCTCACAGTTCAAGCTCGGGAAAGAGAGGGAGAGAAGAGAGCGGAGAAGAAAGAGAGAGAAAGAGAGAGACCGCCCCCGGTCAACTCCCCCCTCCCACATATAAATACCCAAAATCCAACGGCCCAGATCAATCATTGATTGATCTGACGGCCCAGATTGGATTATAAAAAGTTACCACAAATAGTAAATAGATATTTTTCCTATTTACTTTTACCGCACGGTAACAACACTTTATTCCGCATAACTTTCACATACGAACTCTGATTAATTCATAGGACATACCCACGAGTTCGTATTATCGTCCTCTACATCTTTCCCGAAGAAAAGTTCCACGAATTCCCGACTTATCGCAAAGTTATCTTTTTCTACGGTAAAGTAACTTAAGATTTGTTACTTCCGTAAATTGAATAAATTCGTAACTAACAACTCGTAACTCCGGAAAATCTTCCGGACATACCGGGAAACTCGTAATAACATAACCTACTCCTCGGAACATTAATTCTATTTTCCCCCAGAACCGAGAATACCTCGATATTAATTCAAGGAAAATTAGCAATGCGGTTACCATTCTCTGTAACTCGCCTAATCCCGGTAAAAATGCTAATTTCGGGACGGGGTGTTACAACGATAGCTCGGCAACCATGTCGGCAGCTTGTGTAGCGCTCAGTAGCTCTTAAACAGCTCTCAATAGCTGCATGCCTTTAGCATAAAACAGTGTTGTTTAGCTTATAATCTCCATTTGAGACTTAGAGCGGCATTCAAGGGTCAATATGTAAGTGAGTGAAAAATTGTCTCGCTCATGCATACAATTCCAAACTGTTAAGACTCGAGAGTGGTCATCTCGCTTTATGGGTTGGAGTTTCAGCGTAGGAAGCAGTGGCTAAATCTATGTCATGCTCGGCAGCTGGGTGCTTAGTGGTTGGAAACTAGCACTCGACAGCTATGCAACACTGGTCCTCTGTAGCTAGGCACTAAGCGCTCGACAGTTGGGCGGGGCGCTCGTCAGCTGGGGAGCCTGTGCTCTGCAGCTTGTCGGTCGGTGCTCGATATCCGGGCGCTTGACAACTAGGCATCCCGTACCGGTAGCTGATTCTCCTACCATGTTCTCAACGGGACTTCAACCCGGAGAAATGTGCTAACGTTGATCAAACACAATGCAGGTTCAAGGAATGAGGTGATTCTCCAATTTCAAACTCTCTTTAATAGCATAGCAGAAACCAACATTGGATACCTCACAACGTGGACCTAAAAACATCTTCGGTGCATGGTGCACGACAACTAGTGCTTGTCACTCGACAGCTAGTGCTCGACAGTGCTCGGCAGCTGCCCGAGGCAGCGCTCGGTAGCAATCCGCAGTCAGCGCTCGACAGTGCATAGCAATTAGTGCGCAGGGCTTCGGCAGCTGGTAGCCACGTGCACATATAGTGTCTGGCAGCAGTGCACATATGCACATGCGGTGCCTGGCAGGAGCGTATGCGTGCACATGCACAGAGGCAGGTGCACATACGGTGCCCGACAGCAGCGCTCACGTGCACAGGGGCAAGCTCTAACAGCAACATCCACGCGCACAGGGGGCAGGTGTATATATAGTGCCTCGCAGCAGCGCACGCGTGCACAGGGGCAAGCCCTGGAATAGTGGCACGCGCATAGAGGCAGGTGCACATACAGTGTCCGGCAGCAACGCACGCGTGCACAAGGGCAAGCCCGGGCAGCAGCGTGCAAGCGCACAGGGGCAGCCCCTTGCAGCAGTGCTCAACAGGTGCACGCGGCAGCACAACGGTCAGTAGGTGCACGCGGCAGCATAACGGTCAGTAGGTGCGCGCGCCAGAGCACATCCCTCGGCAGCAGCGCACGTGTGCCAGGGCACAGCGCTCAGCAACTGTGCACGCGCCAGAGCATAGTGCTCGAAAGTAGCGCACAACGAGCAGCATGTGGCCTAGTGGTGCCGGTAGCCAAATGCACATGTTTTAGGATTTTCCATAATAACCTGCAAAGACAAACGTCCCAAGCATAGAATGGGGATGGAGAATAGAGGAACAGATTTTATCCTCCCCGAGGTTATTGAACTTTGAAATTACTCAAAAGTAAAACTTGCTAGTCTGCCAAATAGACCATTTTTCTCATAGAAAAGTGATTCTCATGCGCGGTGCAGTCATTGGGAGGATAGGTTCACCCACTTTTACTCCGGTTCTTGGGGTGCCCTTTTGACTGAAGAATCCTGACATCCTTGTGCATAACATCTCCAAATTTCAAGGAAATCAGACTTCAGAAATGCCCGAACCGGTGGCTTGAACAGTTTGGCCGGTCTGGGGATTCCGGCGGCCTGCTCGGTGTCACACCCCGAATCTTTTGAAGTTAATAAAAGTTACCTTTCACAGAGATTCACGAGTTACCGAGGGTTTTTAATTTCGATCGGTAATTTGATAAGTTATCGCTCGAGTTAATTTTCGAGTTTTTCTAAGTTCTCCAAATACCTGATTTGATGACTCGATGTTGTAGTACGTGTCAACACGAGTCTCCCGGTATTTTCGGAATATTTTTCGGAGCTTCGGTTTATTTTCTACGGATTTTTGAAGTTTCCGGTAACTTTTAATTATAATCCGGTAAATCAGTTTTTACCATTTAACCTTTTCACTTTTTACCTTCTTCCAATCTGAACCGTTGGATCCTTTCAAGATTGAATCTCAACCGTTGATTTTCCTATAAATAGGAGAACAGTTTTGACTCGGTCAAAACTGTCTCGGCTCGGTCAACCGAGCTCTCCCCGAGCTCACGCCTCCTCCACTGTGCTCGCCCGGCGCCGGCGACTCCGGCCACTACACGCCGGCGGACCACCTCCATTCTTCTCCCCTCTTCCTCCTCTACTCCTCCATATCCTCAGCTCACCGAGACGGCGACCGTGCGAGGAGATCGGAGGTTACTGGCTCGGCGGTCAACGACTGTTTTCCGGCGATCCAGGCGGCGGTTCGGCGCGTGAGTGGTACATTCCTTCTTCTCTCCTCCTCCTCTTCCTTTTCCTTGCTTCTGATCGTTCGATGTGAGCCTTGCTCGAGAACTCCTCTTCCACTGTTACTCACTGTTTTCTGGGTTTAGACAGTGGGTTTCTCGATGAGGCTAGCAGCTCCGGCGACGGTCTTTTGAAGGACTCTGAGTGTTGTTGAGGCTCTGTAGATGATGGAGAAGGAATGGAGGCGGCTGGAGTGGGTGCCTGGGCTCGAGGCAGCAGGGCAGCGTGTTCAGTAATGGCGTACAGTAGGAGCAGGAGAGCAGAGGAAGCTGCTGGTGCCAGTGTGGAGGTGAGAGACAGATCTTCTGTGTTCTTGAGTAATTGCTGCTGTGTTCTGCTTCTGTGATCACTGTGTTGGTGTTGTTTGATTTGTTGGTCTGGTATTGATGCTGATGTTGTTGGGTGTTGTTTTCGTTGTTTCATGTCGATAACTTGGTGACGAAGGAAACGGGGAAACTATGGCGAAATTCCGGCAAGTTACCGGAATCCGGCGAAGATACCGGTGATACCGTAAACCGGCAGAATGCCGAAGAGGTAGGAATCGAATCCTCGTTACTCGAGTCAAAAGTACGATTAATTCGTAATTTAGACATTTACGGAAAATTTGACGTAAGTAGGAAGTTTCCATTTTTGGGAAACTTCCCATTTTAAGGAAGACTTACCAATTTAGGAAACTTTCCATTTTGGGAAACTTTCCCCTTTATGGAAGGTTACCAGTTATGAGGAAAGGTTAAATCGGTAAATCGACTCAAGGTTAAATGTACTGTTTAATGTGACACGTTGGGTGTCCATAGTAATTCAACGAATTAATAAGTGACACCCTAACGTCAAGTTAAAGTAATAAAGAAAAGTTCGGAAGCTGAGTCGAACTTTCGGTAAATTGAGTTAAGAGTCGATGACCGGGAAAGAAAGTCAAAAAGGTTAAAGTGCTAAAGTAAGGGACTTGGTCAACGCGTGGTCAAATAGGATTCCTGGTCAAACTAGGGAAAAGACCAAGTCAACGATGAAATGACTAATATAGTGGTTTGTTTGTACAGTCTCTGTTTGAACGTGAGACGGGCTCGACTACGCGGGTAGTTCGAGGGTTTCGCTCGAGGAGCTTTCCGAGCGGGAAGGTCGCAGTAGTACTGTGAGTGGACAGATTATTTTATTTAAATGAATGCATGCCCTAATTATTGATATAATTGCATGGTTTTTATGTTTGTTTCGAGTATGATATGTTCCTCGGGTGCTCGGATATTATATTTGGATTTATGCTTATATGTCGAGGAATAGATTTATTTATTTGTTTGGGAAGAGTATTGTTGTGAATTTCCTTTATGGGTTGTCCAATGTTTATGCTAGCTAGAGTAGCGTGAGGGCGCTACTAGAGCTCTTAGCTCCGACCCTAGCCTGAGAGGTCAGGCAAATTACGTAGTGCACTATGAGGGTTGTCCATCACCACTTACCTAGAGCTCTTAGCTCCGACCCTGGTCTGAGAGGACAGACACGCCTGAGATGTCAGGTGGATATTCTAAGGGTTGTCCATCACCACTTACCTAGAGCTCTTAGCTCCGACCCTGGTCTGAGAGGACAGACACGCCTGAGATGTCAGGTGGATATTCTAAGGGTTGTCCATCACCACTTACCTAGAGCTCTTAGCTCCGACCCTGGTCTGAGAGGACAGACACGCCTGAGATGTCAGGTGGATATTCTAAGGGTTGTCCATCACCACTTACCTAGAGCTCTTAGCTCCGACCCTGGTCTGAGAGGACAGACACGCCTGAGATGGGCAGGTGGATATTCTAAGGGTTGTCCATCACCACTTACCTAGAGCTCTTAGCTCCGACCCTGGTCTGAGAGGACAGACACGCCTGAGATGTCAGGTGGATATATTAAGGGTTGTCCATTACCGTTTTATATAGCTAGCATAGCGTGAAGGCGCAACCCAGACTTATTGTGTTGTGAATATTTCTCTTCCCATAATTCTTAGTGGTTTATCTTATCATGCAATTGTGGAATATTTGGTATTTGTGGGCATGCATAAATGATGTTTAAATCAAAACATTTTGGGAGAGCATTAAAAGAAATAGAGTTTTATTTTTGATTTTCGTCCACTCACTCTAACAGTTTTTCAATGTTTCTCCCCTGGGCCTTTCGTTTTTAAATGCCCAGTGGTGCAGGGTTCTTGAGAGGAGGTCGAGCGCGTACGAGAGCCGAGGCATAGTCGATCATTCCGTTGCTGCTTAAAATTCTTTGGGGTAATCATCTCTGTAGACTGCTCTGACTAACCCGGTTTAGTTAGTTTAGTAGGAAGGGTTGGCCATTTCAAGGGGGTTTCGGTAAGAAGTTCCCTTGAGGTGGTCCCCGCAGGATTTACTTCGGGTTAAAGGGGTTTAACCTGGGGTGGGTCCTGTCAATCTGTTACATCCCGGACCATCTCCGCCGTAGCACGATATTGTCCGCTTTGGGCCTGCCGGCCCTCACGGTTTTGTTTCCAGGAGCTCTCAGAGCAACTTCCCAGGGGGTCACCCATCCTGGGATTGCTCTAAGCTTAGCAAGCTTAACTGCGGAGTTCTCATCCCCTCCAAAGCCACTGAGCTCCCAAAAGGCCTCGTGCTAGATGGGTGTCACCGATGTACATATATGGTACATCACCCTCTCCGTTGGTTGGTGTGGGATGTTACATCCACCCCCCTTAGGGGCCCGACGTCCTCGTCGGCACATTCACACCCCTCGGCAGAGTGGCTCTGATACCAATTGTCACATCCCGGACCATCTCCGCCGTAGCACGATATTGTCCGCTTTAGGCCCGCCGGCCCTCACGGTTTTGTTTCCAGGAGCTCTCAGAGCAACTTCCCAGGGGGTCACCCATCCTGGGATTGCTCTAAGCTTAGCAAGCTTAACTTCGAAGTTCTCATCCCCTCCAAAGCCACTGAGCTCCCAAAAGGCCTCGTGCTAGATGGGTGTCACCGATGTACATATATGGTACATCACCCTCTCCGTTGGTTGGTGTGGGATGTTACACTCGGTGCCTTCCCAGCCGGTTCTTGGGGTGAGGCCGGCGGCGTTGGAACTATGAGAACAATATCTTCAACTTCTCTATTGGTGACAAAACTCAATTCAGAATTTATTCTGTCGATATTGGCGTTTGAACCCTGAGGCAGATTTTAGGGTTTCTTGGTGCGCAAGTGCACTGTAGGTGCGCTGGGGTGCCCAGGAGGTGCGCAGCGATGTCCAGAAGGTGCACAGCAGTGGTGCGCGGTGGTGCCCAGCGGTTTTCGGTGGCCTACTTGCTCTTTTTGGGGTTTAGATCTAAGTGCCTGATAATGTGTTGTAGAATAATATTGAGGGAATGAATTCTCATTATCTTATTGATAAAATGAAACATTTTATATTGGAACATACATGAGTCTTTTGGGCTATTACATGGACCAATGAGTCTATTACATGGATCAATTGGCCTATTTTATGGATATGTGTAAAACCCTATTACAACATGGATTACAACATAAAACTCGTATACAAGACATGAATCAAGACAAACATATATATCAAATATTCTAGAATATTTATCACTTTAGTATGATCTGTGTTAAGCTTTTAATCATGTTCATTTATTTCACATCGAAACCAATGTGCGGTGTTGGGCCTTATCCCCGGTCCAATAATTGTAGGATCCAGGCACAAGAAAATGTCCATTAGAATCCAACGGCGCAGATTCAAACAGCTCAAAACCCTAACTCTCTCACGAGGCAAAATTATATATAAATACAATCATCGCTAACCTCTTGTCCCTCGTTCGTTCCCAAATTTTCTACCGCTCCTCTTAAACCCTACCTCCTTTTTAGGGTTTTTCAGAGCAGCCTCCACTTTTCTCTTCTTTCCTGTCCTCCATATCTCATTCTACTCCTTCTAATGGGCAAGTCAAGCAAGAAGTCAGCCACCAAGGTATGATACCTTCCCTTCTGTACTCTCTTGGCTCGTTAATTTCAGCTTTTGGTTTTCTAATCGTTCGGTAATTTTTCACAGGTTGAGTCAGCTCCTGCTGCTGTAGTTCCAGTCTCCAAGTCTGGAAAGAAAGGAGGTACTGTCGATAGTTTTACCTTTTCGTTTTTTGGGTGAAAATTTATTTACTGTTGTGTGATTTTTTGGCGTGTGTTGTGATATAGGCAAGAGGGAAGCCGAGAATGAAATTGAGAAGGCGGTGAGTGCGAAGAAGCAGAAGAGAGACGAGGCCGTCGTTCAGGCCATCCAGAAGACGAAGGTCGAAGCGAAGACGCAAAAGAGGAAGAAAGAGGAGAGCAGCAGCGAGGATGAGTCTGACAGTTCCTCAGAGGATGAGAAGGTTTGAATGCTTTGTTCTGCTATTTTTATAGCTCTTGATTGCAGCTGCAGTATGCAACTGCTTGTGTTCTTGTTGGTTTGGTTTTATACGAGCATGGTTTTGTTGGTAGTTGTTTCATACGAGGATGAAAATAATTTGTGTTTTGAATTTTGGATGGTAATTAGAAAATTATTTGGTATTGTGGCTCATCTTGTTTTGTGACTTAATTCTTTGGTAAAAGAAAAATGAGTGTCCTAGAAACCATTATGTATATTATGTGTTGATTTTTTGTTGCTCAAATGGCTGTTGATAGTTATATATTTTTACCATGATTGTTTCTTGTGACGTTCTCTTTTTGATATTGATTGGAACACCATGAAGAATAATTTTTTTTCAGCCTGCTCCAAAAACCAAAACTGTCGTTCCTCCTAAAAAGCCAGCCATAGCTGCTAAAACAGAAGAGTCTGACAGTTCTGATTCCTCTTCTGAGGAGGACTCAGATGAAGATGAGGTGAGTAATATTTGTTCTGAATCAGAGGAATCAAATTTTATGTCACAGAACCATGCGTCTTCATTTTGTAAGATTTGTTCTGTTTTTCATGGCATTAGAAACCTGCTGCCAAAACTGGAGTTGCTAACAATGGGAAAAAAGCTGAGTCTTCTGAAAGTTCAGATTCTTCGGATGATGAATCTGACGAGGTTGAAGTGAGTATTCGGTACAGCTACTCCTGTCTTGTGAAGTTTATATTATAGTTTCTAAATTTGGGTTTATCTGTTTATTTTCAGGTTCCTAAAGCCAAAGCTCCCACAAAGTTACCTCAAGTTGTCGCTAAGAATGACAAGAAGAAAGATGACTCAAGTTCCTCTGATTCAGAATCTAGTGATGATGATCAGGTTAGTTGCCCTTTCAGCTTTAAATGTTTTTGTTTTGTTGTTGAAATGATTTCTTTGCATGAAGTTTCTCAAATCTCTTTGTTGTGTCATCATTGTAGGAAACTCCTGCTAAGGTTACTGCACCTGCTAACAAGGTAGCTGCTCCTGCTGCAAAGAAGGCAGATTCAAGCAGCTCAGAAGAAAGTGATTCTGATGATGAGGTGTGTTATTTTTGTTGGACTTTCAACATAAAATTATTTTATTTAGGAATAGTTTTTTGAATAAGATATATTACTGTTAGCAGGGTATCAGTGACGACTCATCTGATGTTTCAGATGAAGAAAAGGTTTGTTTTGGCTGTTACACTACCAAGTGATTGTATTTTATGCATGCTAATTAGTAGTTGGTGCAAAATTGTTCAGTTCTTTTGGTTTTAAGCATTATTTGGCGGTTACATTACCAGTATATTTCTCTTTATAGCCAAAGAATGCTATACATGCTGATTAATAGTGATTGTATTTTATGCATGCTAATTAGTAGTTGGTGCAAACTTGTTCAGTTCTTTTGGTTTTAAGCATTATTTGGTGGTTACATTACCAGTATATTTGTCTCTTTGTAGCCAAAGAATGCTAAACATGCTGCTATAGCCACTCAACCTTCAAAGAGCGAGAGTGAAAGTGAAAGCGACTCTGATGAAGAAGATGATGATGATAAGCCACAAGCTAAAAAGGTGAAGGATGTGGTATGATTTTTTTTAACATTTATTACTAATTTCATGTTTTTTCTGTTATATTTTCATTTTACTTGTCTCTTCTGTTGATTGCCATGTTTTCTATATGATTGCTCATTTAAAGGTCCCTGCCAAAGCTGCTAAAAAGGAAAGCAGTTCAGACGAGGAAGAGGAAAGTTCTGATGAAGAATCTGAAGAAGATGTGAAGACTCCAAAGAACAAGGTTTAATTTCTAATGCCTGTGTAATTTTGCCATTAAATTTTGTTTCACCTTTCTTAACATTTTAATATTACACATTTTGGACAGGACTTGGATGTAGAGATGGTAGATGCTCAATCAAAATCCGAAAAGAAAGCTGTAATGGACCTTTTCTCTTTTTTTCATTACCTGCATTCTTGTATTTTTATATTGCCAAATATTTTCTTCTGACCCTTCAAATTTTTATTTTCAGCCTAAAACTCCTGCTACTCCAGAAACGTTGGGTTCTAAGACTTTGTTTGCAGGCAATTTGTGGTTCAAAATTAAGCATAATGATGTGTATGTGTTATATTTAATTTGAACTTCAATCGACTTAGTTTTGGTGGTGTTGATCTAACACTACTATTATAGGGTGGAGTTCTTCAATAATGTTGGCCAAGTTGTTGATGTCCGGTTCTCCTTTGATGCCGAAGGAATTTTCAAGGGATATGGACATGTAGAGTTTGCCACTGTAGAAGAAGCCACAAAGGTAGGCCAAAGTCTTGATTGGTTTCAGTAGGATGTGCTAATTTTTGTTTTTTAATTGTTTGTTACTAAACCTGGTTTTATGCAGGCTCTGGATTTGAATGGCTCTGATTGTTGTGGTCGTCCAATCAGGCTTGATCTGGCTCATGAAAGGGGTGAAAGGGGTGCATATACTCCTCACAGCGGGTATATATATATATATATATTATTTCTTCAACTGGTACTATGAATTTAGAATTCCAGTTGCTTATGTTTTTCTTCACGTTACAGCAAAGAGGGCAACTCTTATCAGAAAGGAGGACAAGGTCAGTCCCAGACAATATTTGTACGAGGATTTGACACAGCACAGGGGGAGGACGAGGTAAATTCTGCACCATAAACTGTAGCTTCATCTTATATGTTTTGTGGTGTGTCCATTTTTCTGAATGTTCGTCATTACAGATAAGAAGTGCATTGCAAAGTCATTTTGGTTCTTGTGGTGAGATCACACGTTGTTCCATCCCAAAAGATTATGACACTGGCACCCCTAAAGGGTTTGTGCTTCTTTTAGTCCTCTTCCTGTGATGCCTCCGATTCCAATTGTGCTGTTAAACATTGTTTGGTTAACCATATTTGTCTTTATCAATATCAGGATGGCATACATGGACTTCTCAGATGCTGATGCTCTCAGCAAAGCCTTTGAGCTTGATGGTTCTGATCTTGGGAATGGCTATTGTTTGACTGTCCAACCTGCCAAACCTAAAGGTGATTTTACCAGTGAGAGACCCGGTCGTGGCGGCCGTCGTGGTGGTCGATTTGACAGTGGCGGCCGTCGTGGTGGTCGATTTGACAGTGGCGGCCGTCGTGGTGGTAGGGATTCTGGTGGTAGGCGTGGAGGCAGAGGAGGAAGAGGCCCTAGCCTAGCTACCCCCGGAACAGGTCATTAATCTTTCTTATGAATTGCTTCTAGTCCTTTAGTACTATTTGTAGGTTGTAGGGTATTTCTGTGGCATCTAGTTTCAGTCTTATATCCATGACTTATGTTTTCAATTTCTCATTTGTTCCCTTTTGTGCTACTGCCAGGGAAAAAGACCACCTTCAATGACGAATAGGCGGGGGTTTCCCCTGATAAAGTTTTGGCGTCTTCCCATGATTGTTGATGCGTATCTATGCTTTGTATTGACGTTGAATCTGACGTATAAGGCGTGTGGCATTTTTGTATTTCGACATTTCAACTATTAAAAAATATTTTATTTTGTCAGCATTTTGTAGAAAGAAACTTATCTGGAATAGAGTTGTTGCTTTGTATTGGTTTTGGAGAGGAAGTAGTGTTCTTTCCTTGTTCTCGTCAATCGTCTAGTCCACAACATCATTCTAAAATCTTTTTCTATGCTTCTAATATTTTAGAGTTTTTAGCAGTATCGGTATCCAAACTCATATCTTAAAGTGATACTTAAACTTATAAAATTATTAATGTGGTATCTAAACTTCATTTGTGATACTAACGAAGGGTCTGAGGTCATTTTTCGTCATGACGTTGTTTGTTTGATGACGTGTCTCGTATGACTCATCAAAAATATTTCTTGTCAACTACATTAATAGTTCCTGAACTCTTTTGAAATGATCAATGTGATACCTAGAATGAAAACCCAGGTTTTTCATTTTCAAACCCAAGTTTAAATATCATCTAAATCCTAAACCCTCAATAAAAAATCTTTAAACCCTAAACCTTGAAGGAAATGTGATCTAGAAAAAGTCTAAAAGTCATCTAAATTCTAAACACTAAACTCTCGACAAAAAGTTTCTAAACTCTAAACCCTCGATGAAGATAACTTTCTGTCTTTCATAGATCATATTTTCTTTCAAAATCTCTAAATTTAAATCTTACGGATCCACTTTTCCTCCTAGTTTGAACATAAGAAACTAGAGTTTTCATTTTGGATATCACATTGATCATTCTAAAAGAGTTCAGGTACTACTGTTGTAATTATCTACTGACAATAAATATTTTTGATAGGTCTCATACGAGACACGTCATCAAACAAACGACGACGTGACGGAAAATAGTCTTAGACATTTCGTTGGTATCAAAAATGAAATTTGGGTATCTCATTGGTAGTTTTGTAAGTTTAGATATCGCTTTGACTGTGCCACAAGAATTTGGGTACCGGTGTTGGAATTTACTCATCTTTTTATTAGCTTTTTGACGAAGAAATCATTGATCGATCAATAGACATATGATCTATGGAAACTCATTCGGATCTTGAAAAAAAGGCGATTAGTAAACCTCTTTTAACGTTTGAACAGTGAGTTCAATAAAACAAAAACAACAAATAAAATTTGCAAAATATTAAAACAAACGTGAAGTGCGTGTGACTCGTCTTGTGTAGCAGTATCTCATTAGAGAACTACTACATTTTTGTTGTATCCGATAGAAAATGTGTATCTACGTGATGTAATAACGGAGCTACACAATATCTCATTAGAGAACTACTATATCTATGTTGCTTTTTGATAGAAAATGTGTATTTGATGTAATAAAAGAACTATTTTTCCTTTGAATAATATAATAGTTCAACTATTCCTCAATGTTCTAAAACTCGGTCAACTCGACCGAGTACTCGCTACTTGGCTGCTTGTCGGGTTGATTTTCGCCTACCCAGTGCCTTTAGTCGGCCGGAAGAAAATCAATCGAGTACTTGGTCTAACTCGGTCAACTCAGTGCAACTCGATCCAACTCGGTGCAGCTCGGTGAACTCAGTCAGCTAGGAAAAAACAAAAACAAAGCAAACAATGTCATTTTCGTTAAAACCATTCTGTAACTCTTTCTCTCAGTCTCTCACACTTTGTAGCTCTCTGACTCTCACAGTCACACTAATTTGGATTGACGAATTAGATTTTGATATGTCACATTATGTTCTTGTTCAGTTGTTCTATTGTTGTGTCACAGAAATAGATGATATGAGTTTTAAATTTGAGTCGGATTCGGAGAGAGTACTAGATGGATATGAAAAAGAAGAATTTGAGGCATAGTTACAAATGATATGCTTGACATTGTTTGCAAGAATTGAATTTGGTATTTGCTTTTATTACTTAGAACTCATTGAATTATTGTAATGAATGTTTTTATTTTTTAGACATTATTATCTCTTGAATATGATAATGTTTTATTGACTATTTTTTTTATTTTGGATATTATATATTTAATTACATATTTTAAAAATAATAAAATTAATCCAAGTATTAAAAATAGAATACTCCCCGAGTACTCATCTACTCGTTACTTCCTGAACGACTGACCGACTAACGACTAGCGAGTTTTAAAATCTTGCTCTTCTTCACGGTCCATATCTAATGGACATCCTCCTTCGACTGGGAGTTGTGCTTTTGTCCGTTTATTCGGCAGAGCAGCAAAATGTAAGAATAAAAGATTAGAAATATTATGTTTGCATAAGCATTGCTTTTCCCTCATACTAAGGGCGAAACAACGGAGTAGATAGATAGATAGATAGATCCATAAAGCCTTATCAATGTTCTCACAATACACTAAGCCTAAAACTGTAATCAACAAAATATAAATCTATTATCCACAAAACATAAATCTAATACTAAATGCGATTGAGCTCCTCAAATTGTTCGCAGTAAACCTTCCCTTATCCGAAGTTTCCTCCGCCAAGGAGCTTTTGGCGTTTGTCAGGATTTGTAGGGCTTACAAGCTCTAAACAATGTATATCAACTTGGGTAGTGTTCGCCAAGAGATTCATCGTATTTACATCGGGGTAAGAGGTATGACTAATTAAATCACGTATAAAAGATAACAATTTGGTATCTTAAGTATCACTTAATTTTCTTATATGGTACTGTCGTCAACGTTTCAGTTAAATATGAACACATGTGGTTACTTTAAGAGTTTTTTTGTCATTCTAGTCATAACGTTGGTTCTTAACCTTTAATTTATTTTTAAATTAAGTTTCACTTGAAAATTGAATATTTTCATATATTAGAAAAAATATAAAAAAATCATGCACTATACATGACCTGACCTTCAAAAATAACCCATTTAATTTTTTTTATTATGTATCTTCTTTAATCTTGATAGGTTTTTCTTATATATATATAATTCAAACAATGTATAGTGGATGTTTTAATTTAATATCAAATATGTATAATTGACTATTAAGGATAATGTTAAATTTTGAAATAAAAGATAATATATATTGTTGAATGTTGATACCCCAAAAATCATGCAATTAACTAATGATTCGTCACACGGTAATTCATACAATTTTGGATGAAATCCTCGATTTAACACGCCGAACAAGCATATCCATGCATTGATGTGGGCCCAAGCCACATACAAGGTCACAGAGAGACATAACGCTCGTTTATAAGTCTAACGTCGTTAAATAGTTCCGGTCTTGGGCCCGAAACTCAAGCTCAATGACTTAAATCAGTGACGAAATTGGTGAAAAAGAAAATTGGACTACAACACAAACCTATAAGAGAACCTCCAAACCCAAAGCTCAATACATCTTTTTCTCTTACAAGCCCAAACCATTTTTATTCTTCTTCTCATCCCAAATCTATTAAGAAAAAACTCAATCCCTTTTCTTTACTTCTCCTTGTCAGCAAAACAACATCAGACCAGTTTTCTTCACTTTCCTTTGTCTCCCACAGCTTTACCAAGCAAGTCAGAAGACTTCCTTTCACTTTCCCTGATCCCTCGAAACTTTACTCAACAGTCAACAAAAGACTTTCTTCACTTTTTTCTATCCCTGCAGCTTTACCTAGCAGTCAAAAGACTTCCTTCACTTTTCCTATCCCATGCTGGTTTACGCAGCAATCAACATAAGACTTTATTTACTTTCTTCTGTCCTCCGCTGCTTTACCCAGCAGTTTACTCAGCAGTCAACAGAAGACTTTCCTGATCCCCCACAACTCTACATAATGGAAAACCATCATCATCCCAGATTTTAAGGCTGGAGTTATGTGCTCAAGAAGAGAATTCCTATCACCCTGCAACTAAAACATTGCAACTCATCCCAAAAAACCCACCATTGAGCCATATAAAATGAGGGGTTTGGAGCTGCGGAGATCATCATCCAACAACCTAGAAAAACTTCTCAAACACTCATGCTTTCATGCCTTCAAACAATAATCCTTATTCCTCATTCCAATTCTAGTTCTTCATCTTCAAACCCATCAAGCTCTCAGGCCTTCATCCGATCAAGCAACATGTCTCAAATCTCTCTAATCACTTAAGCTCTCATGCCTTACTTATTCCCTAATTTATGTTCTTTCAACCGCAAGCCTTCCCAACCATCTTCTTAATCCCTGTTCTTGAACCCCCATTTTTTTTTTCCAAAAATCCCTATCCTAATCCAATTCTCATTCATTACGCTGCTCTTGAGCTTCCACATCATGCTTCATGCTACAAGCCTTATTCATTGTTTGAATCACATACAAAATCTTCATTAATCGTATTATTGGGTTAATCTTGTCCTAGTCATGTTTAATTCAAAAATGACACACACACACACACACACACACACATATATATATATATATATTAATGTCATATTTAGAAAGTTATTAGTAGAATGAAGAAAATAACCCTTAAAGTAAACATATGTGCAAGTCACATGTCCATATTTAACGAAAAAGTTGAGTACCATATGAGAAAACTAAATTGTCTTCTTTTATACAGAAGTACCATACGGAAGTACTTCAGGTACTAAATTGTCTTTTTTATACATGAGGTACTAGATTGTCCAAGTAGTACGTCATACCTCGGGTACCATATGAAGAATTTACCCTACTTACTTCCAAAAGTTGAAACAAAACAACTTTATTTAAAAATAATTCTCCCCACTTTAGATTTAAATCTAATGGTCATGAATCATAGTTACTGACTAGGTGAACATAACTGGAAGTAGAAGACGTTATCTCCAATGGGCTATTTATTATATCCATTGGGCCTTTACATTGGGCTTGGCCCCCTAACCAATATCCACCCGTAAAAAATTTGCTAGAAAACGGTAAATCCCTGTAAAATCCCCTACTCGTTTTGATTAATCCCAATTTTATCACAATTCTTCTTCCATTCAGAGAGTTCGCCTCACTCTCCGGTTTCCTATAAAACCTCCCAAATTTCAAAGCCCATGGTTCTATAACCAAGCCACCAATGGAGTCTCTGTCGCCGTCGCCGGAGTCGATATTTCTCGAAGACTTCGGTCAAAAGGTTGACCTGACGAGGCGAATCCGGGAGGTTCTACTCAACTACCCGGAGGGGACCACCGTGCTGAAAGAGCTGATTCAGAACGCTGACGATGCCGGCGCCACCACGGTCCGTCTCTGCCTCGATCGCCGCCTCCACGGTTGCGACTCGCTTCTGTCGAAGACGTTGGCGCCGTGGCAGGGACCGTCGCTGTTGGCCTACAACGACGCCGTTTTCACTGAGGAGGATTTCGTCAGCATTTCGAGGATCGGAGGGAGCAGCAAGCACGGCCAGGCGTCTAAGACCGGCCGGTTCGGGTGAGTTTTCGGTTTCTTTTGCTCTCTTCTGGTTTGCTAGGTTTGGTTAATCTAGGTTTTGAAGAGCTTGTTAGGTTTTGATTAGGTCAGGGATAGTGAAATTGGCGGGAAAAAGAGGATTGTGTGCTGAGTTTGTTTGATTTTTTAGGGTTGGATTCAACTCGGTGTACCATTTGACTGATTTGCCGTCGTTTGTGAGTGGGAAATATGTGGTGTTATTTGATCCCCAAGGCATTTTCCTTCCAAACGTTTCGGCTTCGAATCCCGGGAAGAGAATCGACTATGTTTCTTCTTCAGCCATTTCTGTGTATAGAGACCAGTTCTCGCCTTACTGTGCTTTCGGCTGCGACATGAAGAGGCCTTTTTCTGGGACTCTATTCCGGTTCCCTTTGAGGAATGCTGAGCAGGCCGGGACCAGCAAGCTTTCCAGGCAAGAATATTCCGAAGACGACCTTAGTTCCTTGTTGGTTCAACTATATGAGGAAGGTGTTTTCACATTGCTTTTCCTCAAAAGTGTGTTGTGTGTTGAAATGTATGTGTGGGATGTGGAGGACTCGGAGCCGAGGAGGCTTTATTCCTGCTCTGTTAGTCCTGCTAGCGATGATATTGTTCGGCATCGGCAGGCAGTGGTGAGATTTCCTAAGTTGGTAAATTCTACAGAGAGTCAGGTGGACTGCTATTCTGTGGAGTTTGTAAGGGAGGCATTGACAGGGACCCAAGCAGAGAAGAGGACAGATCAGTTTTATATTGTACAAGCAATAGCATCCACAACCAGTAGGATTGGCAAATTTGCCGCTACTGCTTCTAAGGAATACGACATGCACTTGCTGCCGTGGGCATCTGTTGCTGCTTGCATCACAGACAATTCAGAACAGGTCAGTTGCCATTAGAAATTTGTCTATGCCTTTTCTAGTTATGTTGTTTTCATCTGTGTAAGATCCAAATGAACTGATGCTTTTGAAATGCGATTTTAAACAGAATGATGCACTTAGGGTTGGTCAGGCATTCTGCTTCCTTCCGCTGCCTGTAAGAACTGGTCTGAGTGTACAAGTTAATGGCTACTTTGAGGTTTCGTCGAATCGTCGTGGCATCTGGTATGGGGCTGATATGGACAGAAGTGGAAAAATTCGTTCTGTCTGGAACAGGCTTCTTCTAGAAGAGGTTGTGGCACCTGCATTTAAACAGCTTCTTCTTGGCGTACGAGGACTGCTAGAGTCCAGGAAGCTGTACTATTCCTTATGGCCAAGCGGTTCTTTTGAAGAGCCATGGAATATTCTTGTTGAGCACATCTACAGAAACATCTCAGATGCTTCTGTGTTGTATTCAGAAATTGAAGGTGGAAAATGGGTCTCACCAGTCGAAGCTTTTCTACATGATCAGGAAGTTACTAAGAGCGTGGAACTTGGTGAGGCCCTGATCGAGCTGGGAATGCCTATTGTTGGTTTGCCTAACAATTTATTTGACATGCTTTTGAAATATGCTTCCACTGTTAGGCAGAAGGTAGTCACTCCTGAGACAGTACGTTGTTTCCTCAGGGAGTGCAGACTTCTTTCTTTTCTGGATAAAGCTTACAAGCTTGTATTGTTGGAATATTGTCTTGAAGATTTGCTTGATGCTGATGTTGGGACACATGTTTATAATCTGCCTTTGCTTCCATTGGCAAATGGTGAATTCGGATTGTTGTCAGAAGCCTCGAAAGGAATTTCTTATTTTATTTGCAGTGATTTAGAATTCAGGCTGCTTCAGCAAATATATGATAGAATAGTTGATCGGGATATTCCTATGAACTTGCTGCATAGATTCTCTGCTATTGCGAAGTCCTCAAAGGCAAACCTTCTTATTTTCAATGTTCAGTACTTCCTTCAGTTTTTTCCAAGATTCGTGCCTGCTGACTGGAAGTATAATAGTAAGGTTCTCTGGGACCCAGAGTCTTGTCATAATCACCCTACTTCTTCATGGTTTGTGCTGTTCTGGCAATATCTTCGGAACCAATGCGATAAGTTGTCTATTTTTAGTGAATGGCCTATTCTGCCTTCTACCTCTGGCCATCTGTATAGAGCATCTAGAGAGTCTAAACTGATGAATGCCGAAAAGCTTTCAGACAAGGTGCAAGGTGTACTTGATAAAATTGGTTGCAAGATTCTGAACCCAAATTATGGGGTTGAACACTCCGATTTATTTCATTATGTTAGTGATGGTAATGCTACTGGCCTTGTCGAATCTATATATGACGTTGTCTCATTGAATTGTGGCACCATAGCAACATGTTTTCATAGTGTGGAAGCAGATGAGAGGGATGAACTTCGTTCTTTTCTTCTTGACCCGAAGTGGTATTTTGGAGACTGTTTGAATGAGTCGGCGATACAGAATTGCAAGAGGCTTCCTATCTATAAAGTCTATGGTGGAGGATCTACTCAAAGTTTCCAATTCTCAGATCTTGAAAATCCGCTGAAGTACTTGCCACCATTGGACATTCCTGAGTGCTTCCTTGGAGCTGAGTTTCTTATTAGCTCCGATACTGAGCTGCAGATTCTGTTAAGATACTACGGTATTGAAAGAATGGGGAAGGCACACTTCTACAAGCAACAGGTTTTGAATAGAGTTGGGGAGCTGCAACCTGAGGTACGGAACAATATTGTTCTATCCATTATACAAAACCTACCCCAGCTGTGTATGGAGGACACATCATTCAGGGAATATTTGAGAAACTTGGAATTTCTCCCGACCCTAAGTGGTGCTCTTAGGTGTCCTACTGCATTATATGATCCTCGTAATGAAGAATTATATGCACTATTAGATGATTCTGATAGTTTTCCCTTTGATCCATTCCAAGAGCCTGGTGTTTTGGACATGCTGCAAGGTTTGGGCCTTAGAACATCTGTGACCCCTGAGACAATCATACAAAGTGCTCGACAGGTGGAAAGATTAATGCATGAGGATCAGCAAAAGGCACATCTAAAAGGGAAGGTTCTTCTGTCATACTTAGAAGTTAATGCAATGAAATGGATACCCAATCTATTAAGTGGTGATCAAGGAACAGTGAACAGAATATTCTCACGAGCTGCATCTGCATTCCGACCTCGTAACATAACATCTGATCTTGAGAAGTTCTGGAATGATCTTCGGCTGGTCTCTTGGTGTCCAGTTTTAGTTTCTGCTCCATTTCTAACTTTGCCATGGCCTGTTGTGTCATCCACAGTTGCTCCTCCAAAGCTTGTGAGATTGCAAGCAGACATATGGCTTGTGTCAGCTAGCATGCGAATACTAGATGGAGAGTGCTCATCTACAGCTCTATCGTCCAGCCTTGGGTGGTCTTCTCCACCTGGTGGAAGTGTCATTGCAGCACAACTACTAGAGCTCGGGAAAAACAATGAGATTGTGAATGATCAGGTTCTTCGGCAGGAGTTAGCCGTGGCAATGCCAAGGATATATTCAATTTTGGCAGGTTTGATTAGTTCTGATGAGATGGACATAGTAAAGGCTGTCCTTGAAGGTAGCCGATGGATATGGGTGGGAGATGGATTTGCAACATTAGATGAGGTTGTCCTTAATGGTCCAATTCATCTGGCTCCTTATATACGTGTTATACCCGTGGATCTAGCAGTTTTTAAGGAATTATTTTTGGAGCTTGGAATTCGAGAATTCCTGAAGCCTACAGACTACGCCAATATTTTGTGTAGAATGGCTTTGAAGAAAGGATCCACTCCTCTCGACACACAGGAAATCCGAGCAGCATTATTGGTTGTTCAGCATCTAGCTGAAGTTCAGATACACGACCAGAAAGTTATAATTTATTTACCAGATGTATCAGGCAGATTATATCCTGCTGGTGACTTAGTTTATAATGATGCCCCCTGGTTGCTTGGCTCAGACGATCATGATAGCCCTTTTAGTGGTTCATCTAATATGCCACTTAATGCAAGGAGAACAGTTCAGAAATTTGTACATGGGAACATATCAATTGATGTTGCAGAGAAGCTTGGTGTCTGCTCTCTACGTAGGATATTGCTAGCTGAGAGTGCTGATTCAATGAATTTAAGTTTATCCGGTGCTGCTGAAGCTTTTGGACAGCATGAAGCACTGACAACTAGACTTAAACACATACTTGAAATGTATGCAGATGGACCTGGAATTCTTTTTGAGCTGGTTCAAAATGCAGAGGATGCTGGAGCGTCTGAGGTGAATTTTCTCCTGGACAAAACTCAATATGGGACTTCTTCAGTACTTTCACCTGAAATGGCAGACTGGCAAGGCCCTGCATTGTACTGTTTCAATGACTCTGTATTTAGTCCGCAAGATCTATATGCAATCTCACGGATTGGCCAGGAGAGCAAGCTAGAAAAACCTTTTGCTATAGGGAGGTTTGGACTTGGTTTTAATTGTGTGTACCATTTTACAGACATCCCCACATTTGTTTCAGGCGAAAACATTGTCATGTTTGATCCTCATGCCTGTAATTTGCCTGGGATCTCTCCATCTCACCCTGGCCTAAGGATAAAATTTTCTGGAAGAAAGATTATGGAACAATTTCCTGATCAGTTTTGTCCCTTTTTACACTTTGGCTGTGACTTGCAGCATCCATTTCCTGGAACGCTTTTCCGGTTTCCACTTAGGAGTGCTAGTGCTGCATCCCGAAGCCAGATTAAGAAAGAGGGATATGCACCTGAAGATGTCTTGTCCCTTTTTTCTTCCTTTTCAAAAGTTGTTTCTGAGACATTGCTCTTTCTGCGTAATGTGAAAGTCATCTCTGTTTTTGTAAAGGAAGGAAGCGGACATGAAATGCAACTTTTGCATCGTGTCAACAAGCATTCCAACAGTGAGCCTGAAATGGAACCCAATGCACAACAGGATGTATTTAGTCTTTTTGATAGTAATCGGCACAATGGGATGGATAAAGAGCAATTCCTAAAGAAATTGAGAAAATCAGCAGATAAAGAGTTGCCGTACAAGTGTCAGAAGGTTAAAATCACAGAAGAAACCTCATCTGGTAATGTATCACACTGCTGGATAACTTCCGAGTGTATAGGTGGTAGTCAGGCAAAGAAAAAATTCCCAGTTTTCAGTGACAAGTCTCATACTTATTTCCCCTGGGCATGTGTTGCTGCATATTTACACTCTTCCAAGGTTGGTTTGCAAACAATTGATATCCCAGAGAGCAGTGAGCCCTGTGCTGTTACTTCCAATTTATTTGAAGGCCCTCTAGGCCCCTCTGAAGATAGAAAAGATCTTGAGGGCCGTGCTTTCTGTTTTCTACCGCTACCAATTACTACTGGTCTTCCAGCACATATTAATGCTTATTTTGAGTTATCATCAAATAGGAGGGACATCTGGTTTGGTAATGACATGGCTGGTGGTGGAAAAAAGCGGTCAGATTGGAACATGTACTTGCTGGAAGGAGTAGTTGCTCCTGCTTATGGGCATATGCTAGAGAAAATTGCACCTGAGATTGGTCCATGTGATTTGTTCTTTTCACTTTGGCCTAAAACTAGAGGATCGGAACCTTGGGCTTTAGTGGTGCGGGAACTATATACTTTTATTGCTGATTATGGCCTTCGTGTATTATATACTAAAGCTCGAGGAGGCCAGTGGATCTCAACCAAACAAGCTATATTTCCTGACTTTACTTTTGACAAGGTAGATGAGCTTATTGAAGCATTATCAGATGCTGGTCTACCTCTGGTCACTGTTTCCAAGCCAATTGTTGAGAGATTTCAGGATGTGTGCCCTGCCTTGCATTTTTTGACACCACAGTTGTTGAAGACTTTGTTAATTCGAAGGAAACGGGAATTTAAGGATAGAAACACAATGATATTGGCCCTTGAATATTGTCTACTTGACTTGAAGATGCCTGTTCAATCTGCTGATTTGTATGGTTTGCCTTTATTACCCCTTGCTGATGGTTCATTTACCATAATTGAAAAAAATGGAACGGGGGAAAGAATATATATTGCGCGAGGGGATGAGTATGACCTTCTCAAGGATTTGGTTCCAAATCTACTTGTAGATTGCGCAATTCCTGAAGGAGTTTACGAGAAGCTGTGTTACATAGCCCAAAGCGGGGCCTCTAATATTTCTTTTCTTTCATGTCATTTACTGGAGAAACTCTTTTTAAGAATACTTCCTGCAGAGTGGCATCATGCAAAACAGGTGACATGGGCTCCTGGTCAGCAAGGACAACCGAGTGTAGAGTGGGTAAGAGTTCTCTGGA
The DNA here is from genome assembly GCA_951800085.1 of Comarum palustre. Lineage (NCBI taxonomy): Eukaryota > Viridiplantae > Streptophyta > Magnoliopsida > Rosales > Rosaceae > Comarum > Comarum palustre. Next base: position 28,697,851 of record OX637577.1, on the reverse strand, counting down.
GCTATTTGAGGTCATCATGTGATGACTTGTCATTGTTTTCTAAATGGCCAATTTTGCCTGTTGGTAACAATTGTATCGTGCAACTAGTTGATAATTCAAGCATAATCAAGGATGATGGGTGGAGTGAGAACATGTCAGCTTTGTTGCTGAAAATAGGGTGTGTTTTCCTGAGGCATGACCTCGCCGTAGATCATCCCCAGTTGAAAAGATTTGTGCAGTTGCCGACAGCAATTGGGTTATTAAATGCGTTTCTGGCAGTTGCAGGTAAGCCAGAGAACATTGAGGGGCTTTTTAATGATGCAACAGAAGGAGAGATGCATGAACTTCGGAGTTTCATTCTTCAGTCCAAGTGGTTTATCGAAGAGAAAATGGAAGATGAACATATTGACATCTTGAAACACCTTCCTATGTTTGAGTCATATAAGAGCAGAAAGTTTGTAAGTTTGAGTGACCCTGTCAAATTGCTTAAACCTGGTGACATTCAGGAGGATTTTCTGAATGATGACTTTGTACGCACAGAATCAGAGAAAGAGAAAATTATTTTGAGAAGATATTTAGAGATTGAAGAACCCTCCAGGATGGAATTCTACAGAGATCATGTGCTTAACCGTATGTCAAAATTCCTTTCAGACCAAGGTTCTCTTACAGCCATTCTCCATGGTGTGCAGGTTTTAGTTGAAGAGGATAATTCTTTGACATCTGCAATTTCCGAAATACCTTTCGTTTTGGCAGCTGATGGATCTTGGCAGAAGCCTTCCCGGTATAACTTCTCATGGCCTCTATATATTTGTTTATTTTTTTGTGGTATGGAGTTTGGATGGTGTCTTAGTCTGTACATTACATATTAAGTCACAAAAAGCAGATAAGAGATTTAGATCTGGTGTGTTCAATTTATCATATCTCTTCTTTTCTGATTTTGGCATGCTTTTTCTTTTACAGTTACGGTTGACCTTTTTACCTTTTGATGTTCATACTTTAACGTGTGGCATGTTATTATATTTTATTCACCTCAAGGTTTGTGCATATAAGCTTTTTTCTTTTACAGTTACGGTTGACCTTACCTTTTGATGTTCATACTTTAACGTGTGGCATGTTATTATATTTTATTCACCTATAAGCAACTTCAATTAAACTAAATGCTTGCTATAATCAAATTTTAATACTTGAGCACACTGCCTTTACCAGAATGTCCTACTTCCTTCAATTAGTTCTCTGAAAGGATATAATGCTGTTTAAATCTATTATATTTTCACAGGCTCTACGATCCTAGAGTCACTGCTTTAACAAAGGTGCTACACAGAGATGTCTTTTTCCCTTCGCACAAGTTCTCAGATACGGAAACTCTGGAGATATTGAATACACTTGGTCTCCGAAAAACTCTGGGCTATTCTGGCTTGATCGATTGTGCTAGATCAGTTTCATTGCTGCATTTTTCAAAGGATTCCGAGACACTAAATTATGGGAGAAGGTTACTTGTTTGTTTAGATGCTCTATCATGTAAGCTGTCTACGGTGGAAGAGGGAAATCTTGATGAGTCGACCGATTCTGTTTTCCAAAACGACACTCGAACTGATGGTAATGTGATGTACATTGAGTCTCCTCCTAACAGCAATGAGAACATGAGTGTAGATGATCCGGACATGAATTCTTTTGTTGACGAGTTGATTGGTGATAAACCAGAAGAGGACTTTTGGACTGAAATAAGGGCTATTGCTTGGTGTCCTGTATGTGTTGATCCACCTGTCAAAGGAATCCCGTGGTTGAAATCCAGTAACCAGGTAGCATCACCGAGCAATGTGAGACCTAAATCCCAGATGTTTGTGGTTTCCTGCTCGATGCATATACTAGATGGTGTATGCCACTCGACATACCTACAAAAAAAGCTTGGCTGGATGGATCCGCCCAACATAAATGTTTTGTCCATGCAGTTGGTCGAACTACCTAAGCTTTATTTCCAGCTTAAATCACATTCAGATGATATGCAAGATGTTGATGCTGCACTTAGTGAGGGAATTCTATCACTCTATTCTAAATTGCAAGAATATATTGGCACTGATGAATTTTCGGAGCTAATATCAGCATTACATGGTGTTTCCTGGGTTTGGATTGGGGATAACTTTGTAGCTGCAAATGCGCTTGCCTTTGATTCGCCTGTGAAATTTACTCCATACTTGTATGTTGTCCCATCGGAATTATCGGAATTCAGAGATTTGCTTATAAAGTTAGGCGTACGAATTTGTTTTGATATTTCGGACTATTTGCATGTCTTGCAACGCCTGCAGATTGATGTGAAAGGATTCACACTCTCAACAGATCAGTTAAATTTTGTGCATTGTGTCCTGGATGCTGTAGCAGACTGCTCCTCCGAGAAACCACTATTTGAAGTTTCTAACACTCCAATCTTAATTCCAGATGTTTCTGGAGTTCTGTTGGATGCTGGTAATCTGGTGTATAATGATGCACCATGGATGGAACACAGTACTGTTGTGGGGAAGCATTTTGTGCATCCAACTATCAGCAATGATCTGGCAAATAGGTTAGGAGTACAATCCATTCGTAGCCTCTCTTTAGTTGATGATGAAATGACTAAAGATATTCCCTGCATGGACTATGCTAAAATAAAAGACCTTTTAGCTTCTTACGGGGACAATGACTTGTTATTGTTCGACCTGCTTGAGTTGGCAGATTGTTGCAAAGCCAATAAGTTGCACCTAATCTTTGACAAGAGGGAACATCCTCGGCAGTCTTTGCTGCAACACAATATGGGTAAATCAATTTTCCGTAAACTTGTATTCTTCTAAGTATGTCTTGTATTGGAATGTGTAGACAGAGAAGGGAAAATTCAATAAACTATTGGCCGGCCTTGTAACTATTAGTAACATTGCTAACCTAAGTTGAGAAACTTTTTTTGAAAAAAAAAATTAGTGTATTTTAATTTGTTTTTACATCTTGCCTAGGTCAAAGCATCACTTGCAAGGATTCTTGCCATGAACTAGGGCTTTATTCTAATTTTGTTACAAACATGTGATTGTGTAGGGGAATTTCAAGGGCCTGCCTTATTAGCTGTACTGGAAGGAGCTAGCTTGAGTAGAGAGGAAGTCAGTAGTCTCCAATTTCTACCTCCATGGAGACTAAGGGGTGCTGCTACTGTTAACTATGGTTTGGCTTTGCTTAGCTGCTATTATGTCTGTAATCTCCTTTCTGTTGTTTCTGGTGGCTACTATTATATGTTTGATCCCCTTGGTTCAGTCCTTTCTGGACCTTCAACTTGTGCTCCTGCGGCTAAAATGTTTTCTCTGACTGGTAATTATTCATAAATCGTTTCTCCTTATAAATTGTTTATGTTGTATGATGCGCCCGACATACTCGGATTTATCTGTGTCTGTACTTCTATCATAACCTTTATGATCAGATCAATGATTTTTTAGCTCTTTTATTCTTTGCTGAATCAATGCTTTTAGCTGCACTATTGTTTATCTTCTGCTGAGTAGATTTGACGAGTCAACTTCATTAATGCTTGATCCCAGGTACAAATTTAACTGATCGGTTCCGTGATCAATTTAATCCTATGCTGATTGGCCACAGTAGCCCATGGCCATCATCGGATTCTACTATTATTCGCATGCCTCTATCATCTGAATGTTTGAATAATGAACTTGAGTTTGGATTAAGAAAAATAAAGCAAATTACTGAGAAGTTTTTGGAGCATTCTTCTAGATCACTTTTGTTCTTGAAGTCAGTAATGCAGGTATGTTAGTGCACAGTTTTTATTGCCGATGTAGCTTTTTATACAGCCTTTCACATATACTAATTTTATTGATGATCAGGTGTCAATCTCTACATGGGAGGAAGGAAGTGCACAGCCATGCCACGACTATTCAGTTAGCATTGATGCATCATCTGCTATCATGAGGAATCCGTTTTCGGAAAAGAAATGGAGGAAGTTCCAAATATCTCGGTTATTTAATAGCTCCAATGCTGCAACCAAATTGCAAGTAATTGATGTGACCTGGAAACGAGGGGAAGCAAGAGTTGTTGATCGATGGCTTGTTGCCCTAAGCCTGGGATCTGGGCAAACAAGAAATATGGCTCTTGATAGGTATGATATAACAGAAAGTTGTTGATCTTTATCTGCACTCTACATTTACAAATGTAGAAGCATGTTTGATGCTCCACTTATTTCTATGCAGGCGATATCTGGCATACAACTTGACACCTGTCGCTGGAGTTGCAGCACATATATCCCGAGATGGCTATCCTGTTGATGTTTGTCTAACAAGTTCTATCATGTCTCCCCTTCCTTTGTCTGGTGGTATAAATATACCTGTTACTGTTCTTGGATGCTTCCTGGTTTGTCACAATGGAGTTCGCTCTCTCTTTAATTATCAAGACAAAGAAGCTTCTTCAGCAGAGGCACGGGTGGTTGCTGGAAATCTATTAATGGAAGCTTGGAACAAAGAGCTGATGTCGTGTGTTCGTGATTCGTACATTGAATTGATATTGGAAATCCAGAGATTAAGAATAGATCCTTCTAGTTCCACAACTGAATCAAGTGCAGGTCTTGCAGTCAGCCTGTCTTTGAAGGGCTATGGAGATCAAATTTATTCCTTTTGGCCGAGGTCTAGCAGGCATAATTTGGCCAAACAACCGGGAGATGGCAGTATACCTTCAATTGAAATGCTTAAACCAGATTGGGAATGTGTAATTGAACATGTGATCAGTCCTTTTTATGCTCGTATAGTTGACCTTCCTGTGTGGCAGCTTTACTCAGGAAATTTTGCCAAGGCTGAAGAGGGTATGTTTCTTTCACATCCTGGACATGGGGTGGGTGGGAACTTACTTCCAGCTACAGTCTGCAGCTTTGTAAAGGAGCACTACCCAGTGTTTTCAGTACCTTGGGAGTTGGTGATCGAAATACAAGCCCTGGGAATTACAGTTCGGGAAGTGAAACCAAAAATGGTACGGAATCTGTTAAGAGTTTCTACATCATCGATTGTTCTCCGATCAGTTGATATGTATGCAGATGTGCTTGAGTACTGCTTGTCTGATATTGAGATTGGAGATTCATTCAATTCAGCTGGGACAGTTGACCACAGTAACACTAGAGGAGATCGCCAAGTTGCTGGCGGGAGTTCTACTTCCCGGCCCGCTACTAATTTGCATACTTATCCAGCATCATCTACACTGAATGCTGCCAGTTCAGGAGATGCAATTGAGATGGTGACAAGTCTGGGCAAGGCTTTATTTGATTTTGGCCGGGGAGTCGTTGAGGATATTGGTAGGTCTGGTGGGCCCTTGGTTCAGAGGAACATGGTTGCAGGTAGTACTAACAGCATCTATGGAAACGGAGACCTGAATCTTCTTGCAATAGCAGCTGAGCTCAAAGGTTTGCCATGTCCCACTGCAGCAAACCGTTTAACTAAGTTGGGGTTTACTGAACTTTGGGTTGGGAACAGAGAGCAGCAGGCATTGATGGCTTCATTGGTTGAAAAGTTTGTTCACCCTAAAGTATTGGATAGACCAATCCTCGCTGATTTATTTTCAAATGGTGTGATACAATCATTACTAAAACTGCAAAGTTTTTCTCTTCATTTACTGGCCAGTCATATGAAGCTGGTTTTTCATGCTAACTGGGCGAGTTATGTAATGGGCTCAAACATGGTTCCTTGGTTTTCATGGGAGAATAATAAATCAAGCTCCGGTGGTGAAGGTGGCCCTTCCCCTGAATGGGTACGACTCTTCTGGAAAAATTTCAATGGCTCCTCAGAAGATCTTTTGCTCTTTTCTGAATGGCCTCTAATTCCTGCTTTTCTTGGCCGGCCAATCTTATGCCGTGTGAGGGAGCGGGACTTGGTCTTCATTCCACCCCTTATTGATCCAACTTCAGATGAAAATGTTTCGGAAACTAGTGCAACTGGAAGTAATCATATGCCTGAATCCGAATCAATTCAATCATACATTTCAGCTTTTGAAGTAACTAAAAACCAACACCCTTGGTTGTTGTCACTTCTGAACCACTGCAACATACCCATATTTGATATAGGGTTCTTACACTGTGCAGCCCCAAGCAACTGCTTCCCTCCTCCCGACCAATCAATAGGGCAAGTTATTGCATCTAAGATGGTTGCAGCTAAAACTGCTGGCTATTTCTCCGAAGTCACTTCACTTTCAGCTCCAGATTGTGATGCGCTTTTTGCACTTTTTGCTAATGATTTCTTGTCTAATGGCTCTAATTACAGAAGGGAAGAACTTGAAGTTTTGCGTTCACTTCCTATCTATAAAACAGTTGTGGGTTCTTACACACAATTGATCAGTGATCTGTGTATGATCTCCACAAATTCATTCCTTAAGCCCTATGATGAACGTTGTCTTTCCTATACCACTGATTCAGTTGAATTCTCATTACTTCGAGCACTTGGAGTCCCTCAATTGCATGATCAACAGATTTTAATCAGGTTTGGGTTGCCTGGGTTTGAAGGTAAGCAGGAACCTGAGAAGGAAGATATATTGATATATCTTTACACAAATTGGCAAGACCTCCAAATGGATACCGCTATAGTTGAAGCTTTAAAGGAGACGAAGTTTGTAAGGAATGCTGATGAGTTTTGCACAGATCTGTATAGGCCCAAGGATTTGTTTGATCCTGGTGATGCGTTATTAACATCTGTCTTCTCTGGTGAGAGGAAAAAGTTTCCCGGAGAAAGGTTTTTTGCTGATCGGTGGCTTCGAATTTTAAGGAAAACTGGCCTCCGAACTGCGATAGAACCGGATGTAATTCTTGAATGTGCCAAAAGAGTGGAATTTCTTGGAACTGAATGCATGAGACCCAGAGATATGGATGATTTCGACGACCTAACCAACTCTCAGAATGAAGTTTCTATGGAAGTATGGACGTTAGCTGGATCTGTTATTGAAGCAATATTCTCGAACTTTGCTGTCCTCTACAGCAACAACTTCTGTGATCTTCTTGGAAAGATTAAATGCATACCTGCTGAATTTGGCTTTCCAAATGTGGCTGGAAAAAAAGGTGGCAAGAGAGTGCTCTCTTCATATAACGAAGCTATTCTGCTGAAGGATTGGCCTCTGGCTTGGAGCTGTGCTCCCATTCTTTCGAGACAAAATGTTGTTCCTCCCGATTACTCCTGGGGATCCCTCCAGCTTAGGAGCCCTCCAGCTTTTCCTACAGTAATAAAGCACTTGCAGGTAACTCTTCTACTCCCTTTTAATTTTACAAAAGATGATGATTCTAATACTAAAATCGTACCAAATAATTGTGCCCCAGATTATTGGGAGAAATGGTGGTGAAGACACACTTGCTCATTGGCCAACTGTGTCTGGCATGATGACTGTTGATGAAGCTTCTTGTGAGGTGTTAAAGTACTTGGATAAGATTTGGAATTCTCTCTCTTCTTCAGGTAGAATCCTCATGTTTTGCTTGCAAACTCCATTTCAGATGTGTGGACTAGCGGACAAATATATTGGTACCTCTAAGTCTCCATATTGTATTTTAATTAATATATCCTCATGATATATTATTTTTTCTATGCAGATATAATGGATTTGCAAAGAGTACCATTTATACCTGCTGCAAATGGTACACGCCTGGTGACTGCAAACCTGCTTTTTGCCCGCCTAACAATTAACTTATCCCCATTTGCATTTGAACTTCCTTCTGCATATCTTCCCTTTTTGAAGATTTTAAAAGATTTGGGACTTCAGGACATGCTATCCATTGCCTCTGCAAGGGATCTTCTCTTGAATCTTCAGAAAACCTGTGGATATCAACGTCTAAATCCAAATGAACTCCGTGCTGTCCTAGAAATTTTGTATTTTATCTGTGATGGAGCTACTGCAGATGAAATGTCTAATGGGCCCAATTGGAAATCAGCAGCAATCGTCCCTGATGATAGCTGCAGACTAGTTCATGCGAATTCATGTGTGTATATAGATTCCCAGGGATCCCGTTTTGTTAAGCGCATTGACTCTTCCAGGTTAAGATTTATTCACCCAGATCTTCCAGAGAGATTTTGTACTGTTCTGGGGATTAAGAAGCTGTCTGATGTAGTCATAGAGGTATCTTCTTAACTTCATTTCTTTTAATTTTTCTGGATTTGTTTTGGAAAAACTGCTGTTTTAATTTTATGCAAAATCTACTTTGTGGATGTAGGAATTAGATCACGCGGAACATGTGGAAATTTTGGATCATATAGGATCAGTTCCAATTGTTGCTATCCGAGAGAAACTGTTGAGCAAGTCACTTCAGAGTTCCGTATGGACAGTTGCGAATAGCATGGCTAGTTACATTCCTGCAATTAAGCATTTAACTCTTGATACCATAAAAAACTTGTTAGAATCTGTTGCAGAAAAGTTGCAGTTTGTTAAGTGCCTCAATACCCGATTTTTGCTCCTCCCACATTCTGTAGACATTACCAATGCTGCTAAGGATTCCATCATCCCAGAGTGGGTCAATGGATCCATGCATCGGACACTATACTTCATTAACCGGTCTAATACCTGTATATTAGTATCTGAACCACCCCCTTATATATCGGTTTTTGATGTTATTGCAATTGTTGTGAGCTTGGTCTTAGGGTCCCCCACTCCGTTACCTATCGGATCTCTATTCATCTGTCCTGGAGGCTCTGAAACTGCAGTCATTGATCTTTTGAAGCTTTGTTCTGACAAGCAAGAAATGGAAGCCACCAGCGGAAGCAATGGCTTGGTAGGTAAAGAACTGTTACCCCAAGATGTTCATCAAGTACAGTTTCATCCATTAAGACCATTTTATGCTGGAGAGATAGTAGCATGGCGGTCTCACGGAGAAAAGCTCAAATATGGTAGAGTTCCGGAGGATGTTCGACCATCAGCTGGCCAAGCTCTATATAGATTCAAGGTGGAGACTACACTGGGTTTGATGCAGCCTCTTCTATCTTCTCATGTCTTTTCGTTCAAAAGTGTAGCAACGGGAAGTGAGAGGTTACCAGTGTCTATGGATGATGCTCATACAATAGATCATAGCAGAACTCGTATAGACATGCCAGAAACTTCTGGAAGTGGCAAATCAAGAGATTCTCAGGTATGTTACCCTCTGTTGGCATGTTCCTTTATTTGAAGTTTTTAATCTTTCTTTTTATACGGATGGTCCTTCAATACTTGATCCTTTCAAATCTTGGAAAACTCTACCACTATTTCGAGAGCCTATTACCCTTGAGTGAGAGTAGTTAACTTTGAATGAGGATCATCACCTACTTTTTCTCTCTTTCTTTCTTTCTTTCTTTCTTTCCTCGTTTGGTTTCTTTGCTTTCTCTGGTGTTTTGTTTTTGTTTTTTCTTATGTTTGCATGAGGTCCTGATCTTTAATCTGTTGGATAAATTTTTTATTTTATTTTTTGTTGTTTGTTTCTGTCATGTTTTTCTTGTTGGGTGGATTGAAAGACACTTCAACTCAAGTTTGTTTTGCAACTCATCCACTGTCGAATTGGTTGGATTTTCGTAAGCATTAAACTCAAAATGATTTCCATGTGGGCAGCCGCAAGCTGGCAAAGACCTGCTGTATGGTCGAGTATCATCTGCAGAACTTGTGCAAGCAGTACAAGAGATGCTCTCTGCTGCTGGGATTTATATGGATGTGGAGAAGCAGTCCCTACTGCAAAAAACATTAATGCTGCAGGAACAACTAAAAGATTCGCAGACTTCACTTTTGCTTGAACAGGTTTGTGACAACCGTGCTTCTTTAGCACGTCTTTCTTATTCCATGTTTGCTGGAAGAAAATGCAGCTTTATTATAGGTGTAATGAAAGTGGCACCGCTTTCAAAATAATAAAAAGAGACTCTGAATGCCAAGCATTTGCCATTTCATACCACAATCATATATTCAATGTTCTAGGAAATTCCCTTTTTAATATTATTGAATTAATTTGCAGGAAAAAGCTGATGCTGCTGCAAAAGAAGCTGATACAGCAAAAGCAGCTTGGGTTTGTAGGGTCTGCTTGAGCGCTGAAGTTGACATAACAATAGTTCCCTGTGGTCATGTACTTTGCCGGAGGTGTTCTTCTGCTGTTTCTAGGTGTCCATTCTGTCGGCTCCAGGTCTCAAAAACTCTGAGAATTTTTCGGCCATAAGAACCCTAGGTTCATAATTTTCATTTATGTTAGCCGTGTGAATATTTCATTTTGTACATAAAACTAGTCTCTGTTTAGTGTTTGATCATATCATAGGCATTGAAAATTGGCGAGTATTGCAACAAAAAAGAATAAAAGAACAAGCGAAAGATGTTAAATAAAACTGAACACTAACTTCTCATTTGTTGATAGACAAGCAGCATACAAACATATAAGAGTATGAGTTGGTTCTTGAGAGTTAAGCAAGGTAAGCCAAGACACCAACTAGTGGAGCATTAGTAACCGTTGGTTCAGCAAACTGGTAGTTCCTGTCGTCCGCAAAACCATCATTTTCATCTGCGGTCACAATTGCTCCCTCCGGCTCCGGTTTGTAAAACCAGTCAAATTTACCCTTGCATGTTACCGGAGCCGGATCCCTTGTGATTGAGACGAGTGATGCTGCTCTGTGATTAATTTGCTTCGGATAAAGATGTAATCCACTTGTAGTGTAATACGTAGAAATGAATCAGATCTGACATATATGTTCCCTCTTCCCAGTAGCTAGTCGATCGGGTTAGGGTTTCAAGTATCAAATAAATACCAGAGATTTCAGACAGTTGATGTAGGCCTTGTTAGCCTCCCTGTAAATGGAATAAACAGTAGTTACAAATGAAGCAGTGGCTACGCATTGATTGTTATTCCATGGAAGAAACCAAAGCAACCCCCAGGTGTCTTCTGCACGTTGTTGTTTCCTTTCTGAATATGAAATCCTCTGCATAGCTCTTATACTCTCCCCATTTCCCCGAAGGGTCAACCTTTCCCTTCATCACAAGCTGCTGCAGTATATATTAATCAAATAAATTAGTGATCTGGTAATTAGCGTACCATTGCAGCCAAAACCTGCGCACCCACAGCATCTCGTCCTGCACCAAAAGTTATAAGACACATTGATCACATATTCACATACATATTAACCTAAGGCAGCAGGCACCATCTCATCTTTTTCTCTTCTCTCTTGCATGAAAACAGCAGTCACCGCCCCTCTCTCCTGTGCATTAAAAACACAACACGACAACGATTCTAGCGAAAAACAAACTAAAGGCCCCTTAAATGTCGCCTAGACTCGTCTAGTGGCCGCCCAGAAGCCGCCTAAACCGTCTAGTGACTGCCTAGACTCGCATAGAGGCCGTCTAGACCAGCCTAGTGGCCGCCTAGACCGGTGGTAGGTCTAGACCATAAAAGTTAGGTGAGCAGAAAAGTTACGTATCCCAACATTATAAACCGAAATCGATCAATACCTGATACCCACTACCGGTGTAGACTTTCTCTGCCCTGTCTTGATAAAATCCATATATGGCCAAGTAGCATAGTGTGTTGTATTGGAACTTATCTCACATTGAAGAAAGATTAAATGTTGATGTTGTATTGGTAATGTCCTCTGGTCTCTGCCAACATCGATGGTCTGAATCAACATCGATGGTCTGAATCTTTCTACAACACACTACTTATCTCACTTGATCAACACCCCCGACTTGGCCATAAAATCAAGAAGCAAGACTCCTCCACTGCTCTTGATGTTGCTTCCCTCAATTATGCTGAGACGCCCAACAATGTGTTGGTTGGTTTCGCATATGCTGGATACTTATCAGATCCACACAAGGAACGATCATAGACAGACTATGTATTTACCATTGGAAATACGGCTATCTCATGGAGGTGTACTAAGCAGAAACTTGTGACAACTTCATCAAGCCATGCAAAGATTATTGTCCTACATGAAGTTGTTCGTGAATGTATTTGACTACGATCCATCATCAATTACATAAGAGGAACAAGCGGTTTGAAACCTACTACTGACAAGCCAACTTGCATTTATGAAGACAATGCTGCCTACATCAAACAAATAAAAATTGGCTACATCAAAGGCGACAACACTAAACACATTGCATCTAAGTTTTGCTACAATCAACAACAACAAGCCTTCCTTAACATTCATGTGAATCAAGTCAGCTTAGAAGCTAATGTAGCGGATCTCTTCACCAAATCTCTGTCTAAGTCTACTTTCGATAAGCATGTGAAGCGCATTGAAATGTAAAGATTGTCAGTCTCTCTAACTGAGTTATTCATCAGGGGGAGCCACACATTGCAGACATTCGATCAAGTAGCATAGTGTGTTGTATTGGAACTTATCTCACATTGAAGAAAGATTAAATGCAATAGACATTTATAAGGAAATACTCATGTGAGGTATTAAATGGATTAAATGGCTTGTGTGGGCTTGGTGGGATTTTCTATTGAGTTTTCAATAGAAAATAAATAAATAAATATATATATATATATATTATTTAAAAGTCAAAGATAGGTCTTGGGGCTCTTGGGCTCTATTGAAATAAAATCTGTTTTAAAATTTTGAAATAATAATAATATTATTATTATTTGAATTTTAAATTCGGATAAATTAACTGTTCGAGACAGTTACAACTGTTTGAACAGTTACGTCTGTCACGCCCCGAACCTTATAATTTCACTGCGAGTTACCTTCCTTCCGTTATCCGTGAATTTACGGTGTCGACAGTAAAGTTTGAACAATAAAATTAACCGTCGGAATTGTTGACGGTAATTTAAAATTATCGGGGATTTTTATTGGGGTAAATTCCGGATTTGAACGAAGAAAAATTTAGGGGTTCTGTGTTTTTAAAAAAAAAAAAAAAAAAAGAGTTTCCTTGTTTGGAAACTTTCCCCTTTTATCCGGTTTCCTTTCTCTCTTTCGCGTCACTTTCCTTCTCTTTCTTTCTTTTCTTTCTTCTTCTCCTTCGCGTCGTCCTCCTCTCTGGGTCAGTGCGCACCCTCACTGTGCTCCGCCACCACCGGCCGCCGTGGGGCGCGTGACTGGCCTCCCTAGAATCGGTGGAGGTCCAGCAACTCAGCAAGTGTTTGGATTGGGGCAGCGCCGCCGCGTGGAGGGAGAGAAGACCCTCCGAAAAGCTGCTGGGTTTTCGGGTTCCGGTCGGGTCAGGCCTCTGTGCCGTCGCCTGCCGCTCTCAGCCGGTCCACAGGCCACCTCTGAGCCTTCCAAAGTCGGAGCGCCGGTCGATTACAGCCTAGGTGAGGGATTCAATCAAGAATTCCAAAGTTTGGGAATTCTCTACTGTTCATTGTGATTTGTAGGTGTTAGGGTTGGTTTTGGTTGTTGTGATGTAAAGGGAAGTTGTAGGGGAGGTGGAGAGGAGCCGGAAGATGGCCGGAGATCGCCGGTCGGAGGCCAAATGGCCGGTGACCGGATTTCACTGTTCACAGGGGCATTTCTGTCATTTACTTGAGAAATTACTTTTGACAGTTTGGTAATTGAGTTAGGATTAAAGGTAAAAGTATTTCTAAAATAATTTGGAGGTAAAAGGTGATAATTGTGGAGAATTGGAAGTAATTGGATTATAGAAATTAAGGTATATGAAACATGGTGGAGGTGGGATTAATAGCCGAGTCGATTAGGTTTCGATTATTATTCGAAATGTCGTTTCGGTTCGGAAAAAGAATTACATGTTCTCGTTGGTCGGGATTGACCGAAGATTTCTAAGAGTATACAAGAATTAAGCTAGTTTAATACGGAGTTTATACTAATGTCTCCGGAGACCCGACTTTACGATTTGAGATAATTAACATATTTATTTTATTAAACAGGACGTGAGGATTTACGTTCCGGGGAGGCACAGGATCGCTCTCAGGGCTAGTCCCTTTTCTGTGAGTGGACAGTTTACTTTTAAATGAATGCATGCCCTATGATTGATTTATTTGCAAGATTTATATGATTGTTTCGAGTACGATATGTTCCTCGGGTGCTCGGATTTTATATTTGGATTTCTGCTTATATGTCGTGAAATAGATATAATTAATAGTTTGGGAAGAGTATTCGAGAAAAGTATTGTTAGGAGTTTCCTTTATGGGTTGTCCGATGATTATGCTAGCTAGAGTAGCGTGAAGGCGCTACTAGAGCTCTTAGCTCCGACCCTAGCCTGAGAGGTCAGGCAAATTACGTAGTGCACTATGAGGGTTGTCCATCACCACCTACCTAGAGCTCTTAGCTCCGACCCTGGTCTGAGAGGACAGACACGCCTGAGATGTCAGGTGGATATTCTAAGGGTTGTCCATCACCACCTACCTAGAGCTCTTAGCTCCGACCCTGGTCTGAGAGGACAGACACGCCTGAGATGTCAGGTGGATATTCTAAGGGTTGTCCATCACCACCTACCTAGAGCTCTTAGCTCCGACCCTGGTCTGAGAGGACAGACACGCCTGAGATGTCAGGTGGATATATTAAGGGTTGTCCATTACCGTTTTATATAGCTAGCATAGCGTGAAGGCGCAACCAGAGCTCTTAGCTCCGACCCTAGTCTGAGAGGCCAAATTTATTGTGTTTGTGAATAATACTCTTCCCATAATCTTTATTGGTTTATATTATCATGCATTTGTGGAGATTTTAGAATTTGGGCATGCATAAATGTTATTTTAATAAATAAATCTTTGGGAGAGCATGAAACATTGGTTTTAATTATTGTGGTGAATTTTTAGTGTTTCATGTATTATTTTCGTCCACTCACTCTAACGTTTTACATGTTTCTCCCCTGGGCCTTTGTTTTTCTTAAAATGCCCAGACTGCAGAGTTCGGCCAGCAAATTAGGAGGCGCATAGTGGTTACCTCTCCACACCGTTTTCACTAGTAGGTTTCTGAAAACCTACAAGTGCTCTTTTCCTCCTTTGTATTAGAGCTCTGATAACCTGGGTATATTATTACTATGTTTCGGGGTAGAGTACGAAACTTATTCATTATTCCAGGAATTTCGGATATTTATTAAGTTGAAAGATGTTTGTGATTGTGTTATGTTATTGTGTTTGTATTTGTGGAGGTGGTTCTGTGTTGTTGTGAGCAGGTTGGATTTTATAAGGAGGGGGATGAGATTATAAGTGTACTGCATGTGTTTACTTTGATTTTTAGGTGAAGGGTTACTCACTTTTAGGGGACATTATGTCGAAATTTCGGTAACTACCCTTTTAGGTGGGTCCCGCAGGAGTCATTCGGGGATATACTGGGAAATCTCGGGATGGGTCCTGTCATTGGTATCAGAGCACTAGGTTATTCGATTCCTTTTCTATATGTCACTGCTTATGCCTTGTGTGAAACTAGTATCTATAGAGTGATGGACCGACCGCGGCGGATCCATCAGCATTTATGCTTAAGATACGAAGTGATCATCAGGTATTTGCAGTAGCTATTACGGTATTATGTGTGATACATGGTACTAAACATCTTGGTTTCAGGTTAATTATGCGCCGAGCACGTGGCCGAGCTCGTAGGGAGAATCTTTCCCCTCCACCGGAAGAAGAAAACCCTCTTCCTCCTCCTAGAAGAGGAAGTGAGGAGTCAGCTACTATGGGAGCGGGTTTGTTAGAGCGGTTAGTGCAGGGTATCCGCTCTGGTATGAGTTCTGAGCTTAACTATGAGAAGGCCCGCAAGCATGGTGCTAGGGTGTTTACCCATGCTAGTGAACCCATGGAAGCACTCAGTTGGTTGGAGGAGACCGAAAAGATGTTTCGAATAGTAAATTGTCCAGAGGAAAGGAAGGTGGTGATAGCTACACAGTTCCTGGAGAGGGAAGCTTGGCATTGGTGGCTTGATGTAAGCCGTAGAGTGAGTGATGCAGCTCCGCAGATGTCCTGGGAGCAGTTTTCCGCCCATTTTAAGGAGCGTTATGTCAGTCGAGCACACATGAACCGCATGAGGGAGGAATTTCTAAATTTGAGGAAGAGTGATGACATGTCAGTTTCGGCGTTTGAGCAGCGTTTTAGGGAGCTGGCCTATTACGTTCCTGAGTTGGTAAAGACGGAGCAGGATAAGGTCTATCAGTTTGTTAGGGGCCTTGGTGGTATATACACTACTCAGATGACGGCTGTACCATATGCATCATTCATGGAGGCAGTGATGGCTGCACTTAATGTTGAGGCCCAGCAGTTTTCTTATGGCCGGCTTTCAGATGTTGGGGTTGCCCGTCGGCTTTCAGATGTTGGAGCTGCGGGTTCCGGCTCAGCTAGAAGATCGTTGACGAGGTCTAGTTCAGTATCCTCTGCTGGGAGTGGCTTTGGTAGCAGCACAGGATCCAGGTCAGGGTTCCGAGGGAAGCTTAAGAGTTTCTTCAAGAGGTCCTCTAGGGGGTTTAGAGGAGGATCTAGCTCTCAGAGTGGGTCATCTGGAGGTCAGAGTGCGCAGCAGAGTCAGAGACCGCCCCAGAGTTTTCAGCAGAGTCAGGGGTTGCATAGTCAGTGCTATCAGTGTGGGCAGACAGGTCATTTCAGGAGAGATTGTCCTCTTTTGAGTCAGGGAGCAGCATTGGCACCTACCCAGACTATGGGGCAGACGCATTCCGGTACTGTTAGTAGTGGTACCCCCTCTGTGACACAGACTAGAGGTGGCTCACAGCAGAGCAGAGGTAGTAGAGGCCGTCCTACCACACATGCGAGACTGCATGCCATGACTCAGCAGGAGGGCCGCTCTTCTCCAGATGTTATTATTGGTACGTTATTAATTTTTGGCCGACCCGCTTTTACATTAATAGACCCTGGAGCGTCACATTCCTTTATGTCCAGTAGATTTTCCATACATGCCAATGTGCCGTCATTATCACTTCCTGGGGAGTGGCACGTGTCCTTGCCTTCCGGGGATGTGATGAAGATAGATTGGGTATTTAAGAGTTGTGAAGTGCTGATAGAGAGTTGGGGTTTTGAGGTTGATCTAATACCTCTTGATATTGTGGAGTTCGACGTGATCTTGGGGATGGATTTCTTGGAAACTCATAGAGCGATGGTGGATTGTTTCCGAAAGGAGGTAGTGTTAAGGAGTCCAGGGAAGCCTGAGGTCACCATTCAAGGGGAAAGAAATGTTCTCCCAAATTGTGTGATTTCCGCTGTTACAGCTAGGAAATTGTTGAACAAAGGTTGCCAAGCCTACCTGGCACATGTAGTAGATACCAGGAAGGGTGAAGTGAACCTGGAAGACATTCCTGTGGTAAAGGAGTTTCCAGATGTATTTCCAGACGAATTGCCTGGATTACCGCCAGCAAGAGAGATCGATTTCACCATCGAGATGCTTCCTGGAACCGTTCCTATCTCTCAAGCTCCCTATAGAATGGCACCTGCGGAATTAAAGGAGTTAAAAACCCAATTGCAGGAGTTGGTGAACAAGGGCTTTATTCAACCTAGCACGTCCCCTTGGGGTGCTCCTGTACTTTTTGTTAAGAAGAAAGATGGCACTATGAGACTTTGTGTGGATTACCGGAAGCTGAATCAAGTGACGGTGAAGAATAAATACCCTTTGCCACGAATTGATGATTTATTCGACCAGTTGAGGGGTGCCTCTGTTTTCTCGAAGATTGATTTGAGATCGGGTTATCATCAGTTGCGGATTCGGGAAAGTGATATTCCCAAGACTGCATTCCGGTCACGGTATGGACACTATGAGTTCGTAGTGATGCCATTTGGACTTACTAATGCACCCGCCGCCTTCATGGATTTGATGAATAGGGTGTTTAGTCCATTTCTTGATCGTTTTGTGATCGTGTTTATTGATGATATTTTGGTTTACTCCAAAAGCTTGAAGGAGCATGCCAGGCATTTAAGGACGGTTCTGCGAGTCCTCAGAGAAGCTCAGTTGTATGCAAAACTTAGCAAATGTGAGTTTTGGTTGGATAGAGTGGGATTCTTGGGTCACATTGTGTCGGAAGAAGGTGTTAGTGTGGACCCTCAAAAAGTAGCTGCAGTGGCTAATTGGGGTAGACCCACCAATGTGTCAGAGATTCGGAGTTTCTTGGGATTAGCAGGTTATTATCGTCGCTTCGTTCAAGATTTCTCCAAGATTGCTGCTCCACTTACAAGATTGACCAGGAAGGGAATTAAGTTTGAATGGTCTGACAAGTGCGAGCAAAGTTTTCAGGAACTCAAAGAGCGTCTGACTAGTGCACCAGTTTTGGCACTACCAGATGATAGTGGGGAATATGAAGTCTATTGTGATGCCTCTAAACACGGATTGGGTGGTGTGTTGATGCAGCATGGGAGAGTGATCGCCTATGCTTCTAGACAATTGAAAACGCATGAGGTGAATTATCCCACCCATGATTTGGAGCTTGCTGCAGTAGTGTTTGCTCTTAAAATTTGGAGACATTACCTTTATGGAGCCAAGTGCCAAATTTTCACTGATCACAAGAGTTTGCAATATGTGTTCACTCAACGGGATCTAAATATGCGTCAAAGGAGATGGATGGAATTAATTAAAGATTATGATTGCTCGATTGAGTACCATCCAGGAAGAGCTAATGTGGTGGCTGATGCTCTTAGTCGCAATCCCTCTTTATCCTTGGCATATTTGAGAATGGTTCGGGTTCCACTTCTTTATGAGCTTAGAGCTACCGGTGTTGATTTAACAGTGGATGAAAGGGGTGTTTTGGTGGCCAGTTTTCGTGTGAGGCCAGTACTAATTGATAGAGTTCGGGAGGCTCAATATAATGACCCTTCCATTGTACAGTTGGTTGAGAGGGCTCAGGAGGGCTCAGCAGAGGACTTTGCGGTTAGGAAAGATGGAACCCTTTTATTTAAGGGTAGGTTGTGTGTACCGAAAAGGAATGAAGAGCTTAAACGGGAAATCATGGAGGAAGCTCATAGTTCCATTTATGCCGCCCATCCAGGTAGTACAAAGATGTATAGAACTTTGAAGAATTATTACTGGTGGCCGAATATGAAGAGGGAAATAGCAGCTTTTGTTAGCAGGTGTTTGGTTTGTCAACAAGTGAAAGCTGAGAGACAAAAACCCTCGGGTTTGATGGAGCCATTGCCTATTCCGGTGTGGAAGTGGGACCATATTACTATGGATTTTGTCTTCGGCCTGCCTCGTACCCGTAATGGGTATGATGGAGTTTGGGTGATTGTGGATCGTTTGACGAAATCTGCTCACTTTCTCCCGGTTAATAAAAAGTTTTCTCTTGATAGGTTGTCGGGGATTTATGTGAACGAGATAGTGAGACTACATGGGGTTCCAGAATCCATTGTGTCAGATAGAGATCCACGGTTTGTTTCCCAATTTTGGGGAGCTTTGCAGGCAGCATTGGGCACGCAACTTCATTTTAGTACTGCTTTTCATCCACAGACCGATGGGCAGTCAGAGAGGACCATTCAGACCTTGGAAGACATGTTGAGGTCATGTGTTCTACAGTTTCGGGGGAGTTGGGATAAAAATTTGATGTTAATGGAGTTTGCTTATAATAATAGCTACCACTCTAGTATTGGCATGTCACCATTTGAGGCATTATATGGGAGGCAATGCCGTACTCCCCTATGTTGGAATGAAGTTGGGGAAAAAGAGTTTTGTGGCCCGGATATCATCTTTGAGACTAATGAGAAAATCAAAGTGGTAAGAGATCGACTCAAGGTGGCTCAAGATAGGCAAAAGACTTATGCGGATAACCGCAGGAAGGACCTGGAATTTCAAGTTGGTGATTGGGTGTTTTTGAAATTATCTCCTTGGAAGGGAGTGGTGCGTTTTGGGAAGAAGGGCAAGCTTAGCCCTAGATACATTGGTCCTTATGAGATCCTTGAAAGAATTGGTCCACTTGCCTACCGATTGGATTTACCTCAGGAGTGGTCAAAGATTCATAATGTCTTTCACGTATCCATGCTTCGTAAATACATTGCTGATCCTTCTCATGTGTTGCATGCGCCACCTGTTAGTCTGAATAAAGACTGGACCTACGTAGAGGAACCGGTGCAAGTTATTGATCAAAAAGAGCAAGTGCTTCGGAACAAAATCATTCCTCTTGTTAAAGTGTTGTGGAGGAGTCATGAGGTGGAGGAAGCTACCTGGGAGCCCGAAGCTCAGATGCGACATCAGTATCCTCACCTATTTGAGTAACAGGTATGTAAATTTCGAGGACGAAATTTTTATAAGGGGGGGAGAATTGTCACGCCCCGAACCTTATAATTTCACTGCGAGTTACCTTCCTTCCGTTATCCGTGAATTTACGGTGTCGACAGTAAAGTTTGAACAATAAAATTAACCGTCGGAATCGTTGACGGTAATTTAAAATTATCGGGGATTTTTATTGGGGTAAATTCCGGATTTGAACGAAGAAAAATTTAGGGGTTCTGTGTTTTTAAAAAAAAAAAAAAAAAAAAAGAGTTTCCTTGTTTGGAAACTTTCCCCTTTTATCCGGTTTCCTTTCTCTCTTTCGCGTCACTTTCCTTCTCTTTCTTTCTTTTCTTTCTTCTTCTCCTTCGCGTCGTCCTCCTCTCTGGGTCAGTGCGCACCCTCACTGTGCTCCGCCACCACCGGCCGCCGTGGGGCGCGTGACTGGCCTCCCTAGAATCGGTGGAGGTCCAGCAACTCAGCAAGTGTTTGGATTGGGGCAGCGCCGCCGCGTGGAGGGAGAGAAGACCCTCCGAAAAGCTGCTGGGTTTTCGGGTTCCGGTCGGGTCAGGCCTCTGTGCCGTCGCCTGCCGCTCTCAGCCGGTCCACAGGCCACCTCTGAGCCTTCCAAAGTCGGAGCGCCGGTCGATTACAGCCTAGGTGAGGGATTCAATCAAGAATTCCAAAGTTTGGGAATTCTCTACTGTTCATTGTGATTTGTAGGTGTTAGGGTTGGTTTTGGTTGTTGTGATGTAAAGGGAAGTTGTAGGGGAGGTGGAGAGGAGCCGGAAGATGGCCGGAGATCGCCGGTCGGAGGCCAAATGGCCGGTGACCGGATTTCACTGTTCACAGGGGCATTTCTGTCATTTACTTGAGAAATTACTTTTGACAGTTTGGTAATTGAGTTAGGATTAAAGGTAAAAGTATTTCTAAAATAATTTGGAGGTAAAAGGTGATAATTGTGGAGAATTGGAAGTAATTGGATTATAGAAATTAAGGTATATGAAACATGGTGGAGGTGGGATTAATAGCCGAGTCGATTAGGTTTCGATTATTATTCGAAATGTCGTTTCGGTTCGGAAAAAGAATTACATGTTCTCGTTGGTCGGGATTGACCGAAGATTTCTAAGAGTATACAAGAATTAAGCTAGTTTAATACGGAGTTTATACTAATGTCTCCGGAGACCCGACTTTACGATTTGAGATAATTAACATATTTATTTTATTAAACAGGACGTGAGGATTTACGTTCCGGGGAGGCACAGGATCGCTCTCAGGGCTAGTCCCTTTTCTGTGAGTGGACAGTTTACTTTTAAATGAATGCATGCCCTATGATTGATTTATTTGCAAGATTTATATGATTGTTTCGAGTACGATATGTTCCTCGGGTGCTCGGATTTTATATTTGGATTTCTGCTTATATGTCGTGAAATAGATATAATTAATAGTTTGGGAAGAGTATTCGAGAAAAGTATTGTTAGGAGTTTCCTTTATGGGTTGTCCGATGATTATGCTAGCTAGAGTAGCGTGAAGGCGCTACTAGAGCTCTTAGCTCCGACCCTAGCCTGAGAGGTCAGGCAAATTACGTAGTGCACTATGAGGGTTGTCCATCACCACCTACCTAGAGCTCTTAGCTCCGACCCTGGTCTGAGAGGACAGACACGCCTGAGATGTCAGGTGGATATTCTAAGGGTTGTCCATCACCACCTACCTAGAGCTCTTAGCTCCGACCCTGGTCTGAGAGGACAGACACGCCTGAGATGTCAGGTGGATATTCTAAGGGTTGTCCATCACCACCTACCTAGAGCTCTTAGCTCCGACCCTGGTCTGAGAGGACAGACACGCCTGAGATGTCAGGTGGATATATTAAGGGTTGTCCATTACCGTTTTATATAGCTAGCATAGCGTGAAGGCGCAACCAGAGCTCTTAGCTCCGACCCTAGTCTGAGAGGCCAAATTTATTGTGTTTGTGAATAATACTCTTCCCATAATCTTTATTGGTTTATATTATCATGCATTTGTGGAGATTTTAGAATTTGGGCATGCATAAATGTTATTTTAATAAATAAATCTTTGGGAGAGCATGAAACATTGGTTTTAATTATTGTGGTGAATTTTTAGTGTTTCATGTATTATTTTCGTCCACTCACTCTAACGTTTTACATGTTTCTCCCCTGGGCCTTTGTTTTTCTTAAAATGCCCAGACTGCAGAGTTCGGCCAGCAAATTAGGAGGCGCATAGTGGTTACCTCTCCACACCGTTTTCACTAGTAGGTTTCTGAAAACCTACAAGTGCTCTTTTCCTCCTTTGTATTAGAGCTCTGATAACCTGGGTATATTATTACTATGTTTCGGGGTAGAGTACGAAACTTATTCATTATTCCAGGAATTTCGGATATTTATTAAGTTGAAAGATGTTTGTGATTGTGTTATGTTATTGTGTTTGTATTTGTGGAGGTGGTTCTGTGTTGTTGTGAGCAGGTTGGATTTTATAAAGAGGGGGATGAGATTATAAGTGTACTGCATGTGTTTACTTTGATTTTTAGGTGAAGGGTTACTCACTTTTAGGGGACATTATGTCGAAATTTCGGTAACTACCCTTTTAGGTGGGTCCCGCAGGAGTCATTCGGGGATTTACTGGGAAATCTCGGGATGGGTCCTGTCAACGTCTGTTCAAATTGACTTTTATTTAAAGACGACATTTTGGCCGTTGTATCCCATCAAACGATCTGCTCTTCTTCTTCCACCCAAAACATATTTCGGAGAAGCACAAAGTAAATTCGTCAGGGTCAAGTTCTTGTGCAAGAACTTGAACCAGATAGTTGTATCCTCTAGTTAGACGTCTGAAACTGCAGCACGAGTGAGGGCGAATTTCTGTCTTAGGTCACTGCAAAGCAGACCTCTATCTGATCAAGTTAGTGAATTTAATTTCAATTTCGTTGTTCTTTGATTTCAATTGAATTACTATTATATATTTATTGTTTGCTTCGAAGATTATAGATTGGTTCTAACACATTGTACCCTTAACCCTATACACCTCTCGTACTTAGTACACATCTATCATACTTTTTAAACATAGTTAAAAAGCCCACGTGTTACCTCATTACTTTTACTAAAGTACCTCCTCGAGTTCTAACCATTTTCAAATTTGATACAAGGTACGTTCTTTGTTTTCCATCAAATCTACGAACCAAATTAGAATGAATCACAAAATCAACCCAAGATGGTTTACCTCGACCCTCATTTGTGATGAGTTGGTAATGCAGAACTGGAAAAAAGAAGTAATCACAGTTCTTCATGGGGGTGTGAGATCCCAGGTCTATTGCATAAAACCTAATACAAGGGCGTCTAAAGTGAAATAACCATATGGCTGATTGCCTTGAGTGAGTGCACAGTTGTATTTAAGAATATGAAGTGAAAGAAGAAATTGGCCTTGTCCGTTAAGCACAATTGTACTCTTCCAATAATTATCCCCTTTGGCACTATGGAAACTTCAGAAATTTCATATGTAGATTGAGATTGGAAAAGAGATTTAGAACTTGAATGTTAAAACTGGGAACCAGAGAAGACAAACAATAGTTTGATGCTTCTATGAAATTTCATATATGGAGAAGGTGACAAACTGAAAATTTCTACGTGGTGTGATCATGCATCTAATCATGAGAGATCAAAGGGACAATCTACTTGAAGTGATTATAGTTGCGGAGCTTGAACGTTTTTTTCCTTCACTATACTTTTCAATACTTTTATTTGATTTTTTTCAACTTTTATGAATACAAAACGATATACATAAAAAGGAAAAAAAGTGAAAACGGAAAAATGGAGATGCGGGGTATCGATCCCCGTGCCTCTCGCATGCTAAGCGAGCGCTCTACCATCTGAGCTACATCCCCATCTGTTGCCTTGGTATTAATTTTATTACACTGGAACCTTTCTACACGTGAAATCACCCGCGCGCAGAAGCCGTTGATCATTAGTTCATTTCGGATAAGAGAGAAAAAAAAAAGTAGAGACTCCGTCGAATCGAAGATGGCGAGGACTCTGCAGCTCCTCTGTACTGATTTCTCCTCAAACCTTCTCTTACCTCCCTCTTCGTTTCCACTCCTCCACGTCACTTCCCTCTCCCTCGCTTCATTCCCCGCGCCTCGCTCACTCGCCGCCACCTCGTCTCCGACACGGCGGCGCTCTCGCTCGCCCTCACCGTGCCGTTGCTCAGCTCCTCTCTACCGGCCAAGTCCGAAGAGCCCGCTCTCTCCGAGTAGGAGACAGTCTCCCTTCCTATCGACCCCGGCGTCGTCCACCTCGACATCGCTTTCGTCCCCGACGACCCCAAACACGGTACCTTCTCTCTCTTCTTTTCCTTCTTCGCTTCTTCTGAGGAATTGAATGTATTTGAGTGTCATTAATTTGGGCTAGGTTTTCTATTGGGGACGAGGCAAGCACTTCTAGAGACCAAGGACGGCGGGCAGAGCTGGGCGCCGCGGTCGATTCCGTCATGAGGATTTTAACTACAGATTTAATGCCATAAGCTTCAAAGGGAAGGAGGGATGGATTGTTGGAAAGCCTGCTATTCTGTTGCATACTTCTGATGCTGGGCGACAGCTGGGATTCCGCTAAGCTCTCAGCTTCCTGGTGATATGGTAAACCATTATGTCCATCGTACATTATGTATCAATTTTAGATGCTGACATGGCGTTGTGTTAAGAAATGGAATTAGTAGTTGAGTTTTTTTTACAAATGTGTGCAGGTGTATATAAAGGCAACTGGTGACAAGAGATCAGAGATGGTGACTGATGAAGGTGCGATTTATGTGACCTCCAATAGGGGACACAACTGGAAGGCTGCTGTTCAGGAGACTGTTTCAGCTACTCTTAATAGGTACATGTATTGCTTCTAACAAATATTAAGCAATCCAAGTTATTCCTTAGTGCGATGTAATTGCTAACTATTGAGATATAAATCACACGTCGGGAAAAATAGGACATTGCCAATTGGTTTTAGAGTTAAACACCAGACTACTTTATCATGGTATCAGAGCGGGTTACTCACGTCTACGTGTGTTAGCGTTATTAGCCACACACACTCCACGTCATCTCTAATATTGTCCACATGTTAGGCTTGAAGATTCGTCACACGTGCGGAGACGTGTTGAGATATAAATCCCACATCGGAAAAAATAGGATATTGTCAATTAGTTTTGGAGTTGAACTCCAAACTACTTTATTACTAACAATGATAAACCAAGATTCATGTATCTTGATTGCTTTTGCAGAACAGTCTCTAGTGGCATTAGCGGTGCAAGTTACCACACAGGAACATTTAACGCTGTCAATCGCTCGCCAGATGGAAGCTATGTTGCTGTCTGTTTCCGGGTGGCTCGTGGTCCCTTTAGCGGGTGGCACGGCTCCAGAAATAGCGAACTTCCTTGTATTCCGAGTTTTCCTGTGCAAAGAACAAACACGTCAAAGAGGCGTCCCCGGGTTTACCGAGGGAAGCCACTCCGATGCTTAAGTTAGACACTGTCAGCTAAGCATAAAACTCGGGAATAGTCAAGAAGTTTCATCGTACCTTTATGGGAAGGCATGTGCCGGTATTTATAGTGGCATTGAAGGCAGCATTCCTGTCCCTTTCCAATGTGGGAGTAGTTTCCCTTGCTTTACTTAGCTTTATGGCGAATTGGGCCCAGACAAAGGGCCCAGAGTGGCTTCACATTTAATTGTAACCCGGTAAAGGTGAAATATTAGGTTCCACCTATAAACAAGTCCCCCAAGTCCTCAGTCAAGGGGTACGCTTGGGTGGGGACTTAAAATCGTTTCTTTACCGGGTTACAAAGGTAGCAAACAAACCCGGGGTACCCAGTCCCCCAAGTCCGTACTCAAGCGTAACCCGTAGACATTCTTTACGTTGAGAATTCAAACGACGTCTCCGGGTTGTAGTGGGGGGAAACTGAAAAGTTTTTCGGTTTTGTGAAGCGGCATGCGTGACACGTGTCGTTTCCCTCGAGAAACTGAAACGTCCCCTCAGTGCACGCCTCTAACTGTATAAATAGGGGTTGAGGGTGACAGTTTTGTCTCACCTCCAAACCCGATAACTTTTTCGTGCTTTTTGCTGTCGCTTTCTTTTGTCGCTGTTTCTTTTGAATTCAAGACTCAGATCGATCTCAAAAACCCCTTCAAACACTCAAAACTAAGGTACTGTGTCTTCTTCCCTCCTTTTTGATCGTTTTGGGACGATTTGTGTACTGTTTCTGGGTTCCCAGGAAGGTTTCCTGGGTCTCTGCGTCTGGGAATTTAGCTTCGTGATGCCGGGTTACCTGAGTTTTGTTGACGCCCCCGTGTTTTCTTGTTTTGCAGATGGCCAACGAAACAATGGACACTCACGTCCCCGAGTTTGCCTCCGTAACCTTCACTGATGGGACCGCTCTTGACCCTCCCGGGTACTCATTAACAGCGGAGGAGATCGTGGAGCTAAGGAGCAACTGGAAGATCCCCGAGTCTGTAGAAATACGGCATTTAGAACCCGAGGACCAGTTCTTCGCTCCCGGGGATGGGTGGACGCTGTGCCACGAGTATCAGCTACGCTGCGGCCTGTCACTCCCGCTAAAGGTAGAGGTGCAGTACCTCTTGGCTGCGAGTAACTTCGCAATCGGGCAAGTTGGCCCGAACATGTGGAGGCAGCTACTCGGGTTGTGCGTCATGTACAAGGTATTGAAGCAGCAGATGCCGACCTATCACGAGTTACACGCCATGTACCGGGCCGAGTACTCCCGGAAGGCGGGTTTCAGCGGGACCATCCAACTGAAGTCCAAAGCGGTTTTCAAGAAGATCGTCGAGGGCCTGCCAACCTCCGTGAGCCGGACCTGGAGGGAGAAAAGTTTCTTGATAAGAAACTTTCAAGACCCGGGATACGCGTTTCAAGTACCGGGTGACTTCCAGCCACTGATGAGTGAGTCCTTCTCTCTCCGGATTCTTCTTTCTTTTCTCTATCCCGGGTTATAATTATGTTGTTTGTGTTGCAGATGTCCCCGACATTCCTCTGGAGCCGGTGATGGAGAAGAGGATCCGGAGGATGCTGTGGGCTTTTCGGGGGCAAGACGACCGGAGTTCATACCGGCTTTGTAGGCTGTATGTGTACAGCAGGTGCCGGTTGATGGAGCTCCTAGGTTTGTCTCGTGTTCCTTCAACTTTTGTTGTTAAATGCTTCTCGTGTAACGGGCTATATGTGTTTCTGCAGCTCTTCTTCCAATGGAGTTTACGAAGCGGAAGAACCCGGGAATATACGACGGGTTTGAAGATAAGGCTGTTTGGGCCGGGATCCGGACACAAGCAACGGATGGTCAATTATACGACATTAACCTGACCACGAAAGCGGCTTTCCTGCGCCCAGAAGCAGAGCAAGGGGATACTGAGAAATTCCTCGTGGACACCTTGCACTTCAACGAGATCCCCGGGTACCTTGCTGAGGTACTTGGCACGGAGATGTACCAGGAGTTAGATGAAGAGATTGTGGGGAGCCCCGCGGAGGAGGTGGCGGAAGACCCGGTGATTGAAGAACCGGTGACTCAATTCCCCTTAGCAGACGAAGAGGTGGAGTTTGAAGAACCGGTGATGAGCGCAGTTCCCTCATCTATGCTCCCGGGTGAGGAGGAGTTTACCGAAGAGGATGACGACGGGGGTGAAGAAGTTGTCGGTTTCGAAGGGGTGGCGAGTGAGAACCCTGAGGGGAGTGATGGGAGCGACGAAGTGCACGAAGTGGAACCCGTCCCCTCCCACAAACGCACCCGGGAGGCATCCAGCTCGGCAAGGTCCGAGAGGAAGAAGAGGAGGAAGGAGAGGAAAGAGAGGAGGGAGAGAAAGCAGCACCGGGACACTGACGAGATAATGGAGGAGTTGGCGAGCGGGGGAATGGCGGACGTGGCCATCCAAAGGATGGTAGCGGACTTGAAGAATTGTGCCGCCGACTCCTATGTCCTGGAGCATCAGGACCCGTTGATCGTAGCCCGAAGGACGCAGGAGAAACTGATGCGAGTTAGTGTTTCTTTCGTGACTTGTGTTGGGGGTTTCTTTTTTTCTTTGATACTAACCCGCTGAATTGTTTTTTGTAGGCGGTCAGGATGTCATACTTGGCGACTGATCGGCTAATCAACGAAGGCATCCCCGAGAGAGAGAGAGAGTGCTCAGGGACGACCTCCGGGCGGCCCGGGATCAAGTGACGGCGAGCGAGGAATGCCTGGCTCGGGTCCGGGAAGAGGCAAGCTCATCAGCCATTGCGTCGTGTGCGGAGTTGGCCAAGGCAGAAGAAAAAATAGCAGACTTGGTGGCCAAAAACTCGGAGTACGAGAGAGTCATCGAGGGTCACCGGGAGGACCGGTGTGCTCAAGATGCTGCTATTGCTCAGCTTACTCAACAGAATCAAGCGCTGCAGCAGCAAGTGACTTCTCTGGAGCAGCAGAAAGGAGCGTTGGTGCAGGCTGTTTCCCGGGCCAGGAACTCTGCTGTCTCCGAGTTTCTAGCGAGTCCAGAGTTTGAGCTGAAGCTGCGGTCGGCGAGGGCTGAGGCTCGTGCCGAAATTGTTAGCGCCGGGATTCGCCAAGGGTGGCTCGACAAAGCCGGGTATGATGGTCACCAAGGTCACGTTAGACCCGACAAGGCTGCAGGCACCTCCCGGTCGACTCCTGCCATGGCCGCAAACCCTAGGGCTCCTGCAAACCCGGCTCGGAGTCCCCGGGTTCATTCTTCAGCAGCCCGGAGAGGTACTTCCCGTGGTGGGATTGTCGGTGGTCCTCAAAACCGGCCACCGCTCCGTAGGGGACAGTTTATCATACGGCCCCGGGGTGGACGTGGCGGCTCGAGCGCCGGCGGGGGTAGCGGGTCTGCAGTGCCGTGAGCTGGATCTTCTGAGTGTCTTTGCTTTTGTGGTGCAGTCAATGTTTTGTAGCGGTTTACTGCTTTTGTAATTGACTTCTTTAAATGAAAGTTTTCAAGCTTTTCCTTCACATAATTCTTCCTGTCAAAGAACACGGTATCTTGATGCATAATCTGCAAGTGTTGACATTTTATACATAATGCCGATTCGGCATGTAAATAAAGATAATGCCGCTAGGGTATACGGGTCCGTTAGGACTTCTAAGGCCCGCTAGGGCTTTACGGGTCAAGTATGACTTCCAACCCGATGCATAACCTGCAAGTGTTGACAAAATTCACATATAGTGCCGGGTTGGCATGTTAACATTACAAAGTTAAAATAGGGCCGCTATGGCTGTACGGGTCCGTTAGGACTTTCAAGGGCTTCCTGCCAAATAACACGGTAATCTGATGCAAAATATGCAAATGTTGACAAAATTTATACATAATGCCGGTTTGGCATGTGAATAAAAATAGGGCCCGCTAAGGCTTTACGGGTCCATAAGGACTTTCAAGGGCTTCCTGCCAAATAACACGGTAATCTGATGCAAAATATGCAAATGTTGACAAAATTTATACATAATGCCGGTTTGGCATGTGAATAAAAATAGGGCCACTAAGGCTGTACGGGTCCGTTAGGACTCAAAGACTGAAATAAGGCCGTGAAAGGCTTGCAATATTCCAAGTTATAGAGATTACCAGAGATTATCGGAGATTACCGAGTTTGACAGTGAAATAAGGCCGTTAAGGCTTGCAATATTTCACGTCATGTAGACCGGAGATTATCGGAGATTTATCGGAGCTTGCCGAGTTTTGACCATGAAATAAGGCCGTGAAAGGCTTGCAATATTTCATGTCAAATGGAGATTACCGGAGATTATCGGAGATTTATCGGAGCTTGCCGAGTTTTGACCATGAAATAAGGCCGTGAAAGGCTTGCAATATTTCATGTCAAATGGAGATTACCGGAGATTATCGGAGATTTATCGGAGATTTATCGGAGCTTGCCGAGTTTTGACCATGAAATAAGGCCGTGAAAGGCTTGCAATATTTCATGTCAAATGGAGATTACCGGAGATTATCGGAGCTTGCTAAGTTTTGACAATGAAATAAGGCCGTGAAAGACTTGCAATATTTCATGTCAAATGGAGATTACCGGAGATTATCGGAGCTTGCTAAGTTTTGACAATGAAATAAGGCCGTGAAAGACTTGCAATATTTCATGTCAAATGGAGATCGCCTGCATTCACTCAACAAACTGATTGATAGACATAACCCGGCCGGGTTTTATGTGGGCCTGAAAGGCTTTATATATATAACATCGAAATATAATAAACTTGGATAGTTGTAGATAACTTGGTACCTACTTGGGATGTACGCACTGTCAAAATTTCGCGGGTTTCCATAACCCGGAGGATTCCCTACTGGGATTATTACCTTAGCAAGTCTGGCTGGCGTCCATTTGGTAAGCGTGAGGCCTTGAGTTCGGCTCTCAACGAGAGCACCAATTGTTTCCGGGTGGCTCGTGGTCCCTTTAGCGGGTGGCACGGCTCCAGAAATAGCGAACTTCCTTGTATTCCGAGTTTTCCTGTGCAAAGAACAAACACGTCAAAGAGGCGTCCCCGGGTTTACCGAGGGAAGCCACTCCGATGCTTAAGTTAGACACTGTCAGCTAAGCATAAAACTCGGGAATAGTCAAGAAGTTTCATCGTACCTTTATGGGAAGGCATGTGCCGGTATTTATAGTGGCATTGAAGGCAGCATTCCTGTCCCTTTCCAATGTGGGAGTAGTTTCCCTTGCTTTACTTAGCTTTATGGCGAATTGGGCCCAGACAAAGGGCCCAGAGTGGCTTCACATTTAATTGTAACCCGGTAAAGGTGAAATATTAGGTTCCACCTATAAACACTGTCTCTAGTCGAGGTAACTTCTTCCTTACTTGGGAGCCTGGTCAGGTGAGTTCTCACATCTTTGGAAGCTATATGGCTCTTCTTCTGTTTAATTACTGTCTTTCTCTTCTTTTTTATTGGGTCTTTCTCCCCTAGGAATGTTTAGAGTAAACCATATTGGGAAGTTCTTTTTTATCTTTATTAACGGAATTAGTGAATCCTGGAAAATATCATCAAGAAAGTTTGTTGGCATTTTCTGCTACGACTACACCAATTCGAATTTCTGTGAATCAGATTAGAGTAAACCAATAATGAAATATGTTGCTTGTTTAAGTATGGAGGAGCATGATAGTTAAAGATTTGATGGACAAAATGACATTACATAATGCTAACAAGAGGGAAAGAAGAAAGCTAGTTGCCAATTAGTTAAGACTTGAGATAAATGCTTAGTTGAGTTTAGAATAATTTTGATCCACATGTTTGTACCTGTAAAGCATGACTGCTCATGTGTGGCGTTATTGTAGTCTTGTGCTTTGTTCATCTTTTCCTTGTTCAGCTAATAGTCATTGATTTATTATGATGTGTTTGCTTCTCCATGTTCTTATTTTCATTTTGAGTTTCATGTGGAATATTTAGTCATCTGAACTGTGCTCCAATGCCTTCCCTACATTTTCAGCCATACTGGCAGCCACATAACAGATCAGTTGCTAGGAGAATCCAAAATATGGGTTGGAGAGCTGATGGTGGTCTTTGGCTTCCTGTTCGTGGAGGGGGACTTTTTCTGAGCAAAGGTACAGGGGTAAGTGATGACTGATAAGCGAATTTCAAGATAACTATTTTTCTCAAGTTCAGGAGTTATCACATGTTTCAAGCAGTCAAATCCTTCTATGGATGATGACCATGTCCTTGTATCTTGTATGTATATACGAATGAGGGTTCATATTTTGCTTTACACCCCAATATAAACATAAGAAATGGATAATGAGAACAGTCTCCCCCCCTAAAAAAACCACCACACCCCCTCTTTTTTTGTTCTTTTGTTATTACTTTTTTCTCTCTAGGTTCTCATTAGTTTCTCTAACTTTAGGGGAGAAAATGCTTTACCCACCATTCTAAGTGATGATTCATAGATTTGACTTTTTCGTGACTCCCTACTGCTTTTGATTTATAAGACTAGTTTTGCTCCCCATAACACTTCCTTGTTAATTTAATTATTGTTGAAGGCTTCAAGCTATGTTAATGTTTACTATTTCAGATAACAGAGGAGTTTGAAGAAGTTCCAGTCCAAAGCCGGGGATTTGGCATTCTTGCAAATATGTAAAGTTATTTTATGGGAAGAAAAAAGAAGAAAAAAGCCTATTGCCATGGAATCATGGTTTGACTTTGCAGATTTTGTTCCTGTTAAAGTTCTCCCTTCTAGTCTAACAAATCTTGTCTGTAATTCTCAGTCAATTTATCAATAGTGATTGTTTGTGTAATGCAGGATGAGGCTTGGGCTGCAGGCGGAAGCGGGATTTTATTGCAAACTACCAATGGTGGTAAGAGCTGGGTCCGTGACAAAGCAGCCGATAATATAGCGGCAAATCTATACTCTGTCAGTGAGTCTACCCTTTCAAAAGTTTGTTCACGTACTTGATATTTTTTAATGCATTGATTTCTAATTGTAAGGCACAATTTTATCTCCGCAGCTGTTTTTAAATTGTTCAGCATCATTTACCACTTCAATATAAGAATATCCCACTTATAAGCTCTAACACACCAAAACTTGACTGATAGCAGTTCCTTTTCTATTTCTTAAAGCTCATATTTACAAGGAATTAAAACTAAGCAAGAATTTGAAGGTTCTATATGAGCTTCGCCGACTAAACTCCTCTGTCACTGCAGGTTCATTGATGACAATCAAGGATTTGTGCTGGGAAACGATGGGGTCTTGCTGCGGTATCTTGGATGAACTAATTTACACTCGGTAATGTATTTGTCTCCCCTTAATAATCAAATGTCATATTTCAAACTTCTAATGTCAGTTAAAGCCTTATCTCTGCATAGACCTTGACAAGCACCCAACAGTTGGTCAAATTCCACTTTGGCTTAATTGGTTTTGGATATCTTTGTCATTGACATCTGAATTTATGCAGGTTTATCAATAGTGCTTGGAATTTTTGTACTGCTGATTTACATATGTGCTCTGGTATCAAAAGCTGCGAAGAGGAAGAGTGGTCTGAATGTCATTCATTTGATATTTGTAATTTTGCTGTAATTATTACATATGAAAATTACCACTTGTCAACTGAAAATCTAGAAGATATGCAGCATGTGCTGATTTGTTATACATATTACTGATATAAAATTCTAAATTCGTTTGTGGCTATGGAACTGTCAAACCCAATGTTCAATACTAGAAAAGGCCCTCGCGTTTTGCTGCGGGTTGCATTTTTCGCTAAAAAAAATAGACAATATCAAAGGATTTGAAATTTTCTCCGGTCTCCCCTGATCTATTAAAATATTATCATATGTCATGTCACGTCACCTCACTTGACAGCTTACTCGATGATGTTAGATTTATAAGATTTTTATTTTATATTTTATTATTGATTAGAGTATAAACAAGGGGTATTGACCATTTCATACAGATTGAAAAAAATAACTATTCCAACTAAAACAGTTTTTCATTATTTATTCCAATTTTTAGATCAAAATTACAATTTTATCTCTATTTTTTATTAACTTTCTCTCCTCTCCCTTACCATTATTCCCGATCTAATTTTTTTTATTATTCCTCTTCTTCTCTCTCTCATTCTCTGATCTAAGAACACACACACACTCACACACTCTCTCTCAAATCATCGACGTCGACTATCTCACCCTCGCCTCCACCATCTATAACGACATCGTCCTTGCCCACCACTCTACTTCGTGACCATGGAGGACTTCCAGTCGAGCTCGCCGATTGCTTCGCTTCCGAGCATAACACCAAACTCTGATCTTCTCTTCTGGTTCACGTCAAGCAACACACGCCACCAAACACCGCAAACCGCAACGTAGGGATCACCGTGACTGCTCCTCTGCCTCTAGCTTCCACCTATGCTAAGCCTCCTCAGTCAACATCTATGATCTCCGCTCCCTGATCCCTGACGAATGCGACCAGCCTCAGCTGTTTGATGGCGCCATACCTTCTCGATCTGGATCTCGATTTGTGCTTAGGCGACTGGTTGAACAAGGTAAAATTTGGTATTGATGGTGGTCTAGGACTTGGTGAGCAGCAACGAAAGCAGAGAGACATGTGGGAGTGCCATTATGAACATCTATTTCGTGTCTTGTGCGTATATTTAAAAACTTGGGAACAACTGCGAGGTTTGGAACAAAGGAGTTTATGGAGAAATTGGCTTCTGGTGTTGGTTTCTACTCTGCGTTACCGAATACGTGTCAATTTAAAACCTTTTTTTGTCACTTTGTAGCATTGGTAAATAAGGTTCGATCAATCGGGGACTTTAGGGCGTTCCTGCGGTTAAAAATCAATTAAGTTAACATCTAAAAAGTTAGAGAATTATTTCAAACAACAAAGTCATTATTTACAGAATATTTACATCATTATTTACATAATATGTACATGATTTACAAAATTCATGGGGGGTTCGGTTTGGTTTCTATGTTCCTACAAAACAGAAAATAAACATGTTATTTACAAGTGATCATCTTCCACACGCACACAACCTTTAAACAACAAGCATGTATCGATATGTTATCATGTGAATCATAAAAATGTTGTCAAGCAAGATATGTTAATAAACTCGAAACACTAGCTTGAAGAAGACTTTGCATTCCATTAAATTTCACTTAATAATTGCTGCATTGGAGAAATCCTAACACATTGACAATCTCATATAAAGGCCCACACAATATTCAAGTCATTAAGAACAGAAGATTATGAGTTCAAATACACCTTGAATTTACTTGAAGAAGCTTAACCTTCAAATGTATAACATATAGTTTCGGTCATTAGGCATAGCCTTCACTACTTTGATTAATTCAATAAATCTATTAGGTGATTTAAAGAACAACCTAGCAATCACCAATCCTGCAGAATCGGTTAGTAATAACACATAACTATATGCTTAACAATTTGCATGACAAACAAATAAAATCAATCACAATCATCCAACATATCAGCATCATACTTATTTATTTAAAAGAATAACAAATTCAACCATACAACCATGCAACTTTGAATCCGAATTTAAAGTTAACGTAAAAGAAGAGATTAGGCATGTTGTTACACTTTTCGAAGATCTTCAAGGGCCATGATGTCGCAAGTGTACCTCAGCTTCCAAGGCTCGGCTGCAATTTGGAGAAGTCTGAAATTGCTCTCCACGTTGTGTTCTCGGCTCCTAGGTGCGCACGGCTTCAAGAGGAATTTTGCTATAGCTTTTGTGTGATTTTTGTGTGTAGAGAATGATCATGTCAAACTAAGCATAGGACCTCTATTTATAGTGGTGGTGTCATCCTCATAGCCCTTGATTTAATCTTGATCCAACGATCAAGGAAAATTGCCCAACAAATTAATAAAAACTTGTTAGGAAATTTCCAGAATTTCCTTATGCACAAAGGTGATGAATTCAGCTGCATTTATAGGCTAGGTTCATTGCTTGTTCTCTACACAAATCAGCCCCTTTTTAGTTCCTTCCTTATTTTGCCGAAAATTTACTTCTTTCTTCCAATTTTGGTGCGTCAATTAATGTTCTGAAAAAGAAATGAATTTGTTAACATAAAATCAGAATAATTTGGCTTTTAGCAAAAGGAATTTAAGGAATTAATTTTATAAATTTCAGATTTGAATTGCAAATTATCTCCCTTAATTTAGACAATAAAAATTTGTCTTAAAAAGCCATTTTAAATTCGGCAAGAAACCCTATCATTCTCCTTGATTTGTGGCAACACATCTTAGTCCTAATCCATGTAGGATTTGACTTCCTTGCTTCATGTGGAATCCCTGTCACAAAGGGAAAGAAAGTTTTCAAAATAAATTAGGAAAGTTAGAATAGGAAAGATTCCAAAATAGCAAGTTTTCCAAATCAAATAAGGAGAGTTTCTCTAATCAAATTAGGAAAACTTTCCACAATGGAATATGTAACTTTCTCCTTTTCAAAATAGGAAAGTTTCCTAAACGACTTATCCTCGACTTTTGAGACTCATTGAGTTTCCTAGTTGCACCAGGAATCATTCTTTGATTAGGAATCCACTCATTTCCTCGTTTTAGCCTTCTTTCGTGTAAACCTGCCTTTATTAACTCTAAAACACAAAACATGTTAGAAATGAAGTTATTAAGGAAATAATGAAGCTAAATAGGGTAGGAAATACGTTAAAAATGTAACATAAAATGCGTTTATCACGTATCTTGTTGCAGAGAATGTCATTATGACAACCAAGCACAATGGAGATGAGCAGTACATCCATGGCTACTAGTGCCACCATTGTTGAAAGTAGTGTTTGACGCCCTTATTCATGTTCTTAAATATCCATTTGAGTTTTTGTTTACGATTTGCAACTGATTTTGAATTAAGTCTGGTTAATAATTATTTTATCAGGGGTTAGTGAGAGTTTATTAGATGTTGTAAAGTTGGTTGTGGTGATAGGAATGTGGTTTAAATGTTTAGTGAGAGTTTGTTAGGGGTAGTAAAGTTGACTGTGTAATAGGAATACAGTTTAAGGGTTTAGTAAGAGTTTATTGGGGGATATTAAAGTTGGTTGTGCAATAAGAATGCGGTTTAGGGATTCAATGAGAGTTTATTAGGTGGTAGTAAAGTTGTCTGTGAAATAGGAGTGCAATTTAGAGGTTCAGTGAGAGTTTATTAAGGGGTAGTAAAGTTGGTTGTGACAATAAGAATGCGGTTTAAATGTTCAGTGGGAGTTTATTAGAGGGTAGTAAAGTTGGCTGTGACAATATGAATATGGTTTAAGTGTTCAGTGAGAGTTTATTAAGAGATAATAAACTTGATTCTAGATTCCGTGACCGGAGTCCAGTGGCAGGTGACCATGTCTCATCTCTCTTCTATTTTTTTCTCTCTAAGTATGTTTAAATGGGTGAGGGTAGAATGAGTATTGAAATATTATAGGTTGTTTTGAGATGTTATGAGTTTTGTTAGAATGAACACAAATTTAAAAAAAAGAAGTTGAAATGGTCAATGTTTTTAAGAAACTGTTGGAATGAGAAATGAGGTCCAAAAATTTGTACTAAATGTGCAATATCTCTATAAAAAATATTGGAATTGTGAAACCTAAATGAGATATTCTTTTCTATTTGCACAGTCACACCCCGGTCCCCGACGTCGGCGGGTTTTAACCACCAGGCGTCGTTTTCGAGGCGTGAACGAGTGTTACAAAGCAGAATGTAAATAAAAAACTATCTTCTAAACTCGTCGGCTACCCTTTCCCGGCTCTGCACAAGTTAAATACTTATCTGCAAAAAATATCAGATATGGGTGGATG
Source organism: Comarum palustre (assembly GCA_951800085.1). Lineage (NCBI taxonomy): Eukaryota > Viridiplantae > Streptophyta > Magnoliopsida > Rosales > Rosaceae > Comarum > Comarum palustre. The sequence goes on along the minus strand of OX637577.1, from coordinate 28,660,540 downwards.
AGCATAACCACGCGCTCAGTGAGTGAACCAAAGTAATATGCCCGCAAAACCATGTCATTTTACACACGCTATAAAAGACGTATATCGTATACACATTACATCAAGCAATTCATCACATCGCATAATCCGTTCATATTGCCTATCCTTCAATTTAGTAATCCTCACAGGAACCTAATTATCTTCAAGTCATATACCACCATGCGTCACATCCTTACTTCGCAATAACCAATCAAAAATTTCATATGGTCAAACAATAGATCCAACACATTAATATAATATAAATCACCACACATTTCGCAAATCGACATGTTTCACTATAAAATAGAGAGATATTTCTAAAAAGATCAAAAACATGTTTTTCGACTAATTTAAAAGCATATAAGAATATTTTAAACATAATACAAGAATCCACTCACCTCGATAGCATCGAAACCCCACCGAGGATAGCGATCGTAAACCGAGCCTCCTAAAACGAACCATCTAGAAATCATCACGACTAAAAACCCAACCTCAACGGTTATAATGAGGACACCGATACGAACTCGTAGCCCTTCGCGGGAATAAAAATTGAACTTACGGATGAAAAGTTATGATCCGCCGAAGTTTAATTGTAACTCTAAAGAGAGAAACAACATAAACCTAACATAAAGAAAATTGAGGAGAGATAAACTCTCCTGATGAGGAAGGAATGAAGGTTGCTTCGTATTTATAGGGATTTGATTTGCCACGTGTTACCTTATAATTGGTGGCAAATATGACACATGACATCTTCACAACAAACCACAATCTCTTTATGCCACAATCTAACATATATCTAAGTGACTAATCAAGTTGCTGACGTCAATGACAGCTGCTGTGTGGGGACTAAGTCAGAGGAAAATGTCAAATAATCTCATGCCACGTCATCGGTCTAAGAAAAACAATAAAAGCTGCGATGAAACTTTGAAAAATCGTTATAAATAGTTTGAGAGTCTGAAAAATTAACCGAAAAATACCAAGAACTTGTGGCAATGTCTAGTTTTTATTTATTAGAAGAAAAATCAATTTTGAGAAATTTTAAAAAATTTGAATGTTACATGCGCGAACCAAATTTAAATCTTAAATTGGGTTTTGATGAGTTTTTTCTTTTCATGAGTTTTTGATTTGGGTTTCATGATGATGGATGTTAGGTTTTATTTTTGAAGATAAATTTTGATGAAGGATTTGATGATTTGATTTGGACTTGAAAAATCAGAGAAAGAGAATTTCATGTTCCAGCAATTCCACTTCCACAGTTTCACCATCGGTGACATCACCATTTTCTCCCTCATTGCTCGAGTCTTCTCCTCTACTTTCTTCTTCGTCACCTCATCGCCTCCTTTGCCTAAAATCCAAAGCTTCTCCACTTCATTTCCATAGTTCCTCACCCCTAAAATCCCTAGCACCATAACCATCATTAATTAGATGGTATATGATTATTTTCACATAAGACTAATTTATGTCAAGAGAAGTGAAATTTCTTGAGTTATACCTCCTCTTTGATCTCTTGAAAATAGAAGATGATGGATGAACACTGAGTTCATATTTGAAATAAATAAATTGAGTTTATTTTGATAAATAAATTGAGTTTCTAATTTTGAAGGCAGTACAAGAATTTCACAGCCCAACAATAAAGGCAACACATGAAGTGCACTATTTTTTACACAATAATCAAATAATAGTATATAGTAAACTAGAAAAATTCTTCGCACGTTGCGGGATACAGTGTGCCAATTTCAAAGGAGATGAGAAACCTTTCATCCAGGACATACTCTCACAACGTAAACCGATCAAGTCCAAAACTTTTGATTGAGTTTTGAATCTGAAGACATCCATGAGTAATCGATCAAACAAACCCAAAAATGAAGCTAAGGGCTCGGGTGAGAGAGAGAGCGCAAATAGAACCCAGAAAAAATGATCGATCAGAGAAAAAAAGAAAAAAAACTAATTATTCATCGATGATAATTGAAAAAGAACCTAATTACAGTATTACCAATTAACACCAATTAAATGTTATTTTTTAACTTCGAACTTGCTCTCCACTTCTCCCTCTACTCTTTGTGCTCTCTATTTCTCTGTCATCGCAAAACACCTTCATCCCTCCTGATTTAGAGGAACAAAATGTGATTTAACTAGCTAGTGTTTGGTTTTGCGGGTTTGTATGAGTGTTGGGCTTTGATGCAAGCGCGTATTAGGTACCCGACCCATCAAACCTAGATCCTAAAACATTCTCTCGAGCTTCGTCTCTTCTCTTCTCTAGGCTGAATTGAATTTGGGTTAAACCCTATCCCTCCCAAATCTGGAAATCGATGATGAGGAGCCTCATCTCAGGCGCCAAGCTCGTCAGCGCACGATGGGGAACGACGATCCCGTCGCGGTGCTACAGTCTGATCCCAATGGTGATAGAGCACTCGTCTCGAGGTGAGCGCGCATACGACATCTTCTCTCGGCTTCTCAAGGAGCGCATAGTCTGCATCAACGGTCCAATCAACGACGATACCGCCCATGTCGTCGTTGCTCAGCTTCTCTTTCTCGAGTCTGAGAACCCTTCCAAGCCCATTCATATGTACCTCAATTCTCCCGGTGGCCATGTCACTGCAGGTTAACATTTCCTCTCTTCCGTTTTCAGATTAATTGATCACGTTTCGTTTACCATGTTCTTTATAATGAATCATGAATACAGTATCTGATACTTGTATATATTCGAGCTGCTTTAATGAAACTATCTGCTTGGTCTAGTTACTAGTGGGTTTAGTTTAGATGATGGTTGTGAACAATTAGGTTTGACTTTGTCTTACCCTATCATAAGGTAGAATCTTATTAAGAACTTTTCAATTGGATTCGGCACAGCTTATTTGGTCTACTACTTAAGTTGAAGAACTAAGTAGATTACCTCCTTGTTGTGGTAAGTTGTGATGATGGCAGAGTCTGTATAAAGTATTGTATACGAGGTACTGATTGTCCTGATTGGAGCTTATCATTATATATTTCTAGTGCCTAGCTCAGGTGTGCTTTTTGGGGTTGAACCTGATCTTAAGACTTCAAACCTGATGTTATAAATTCATGATATGGTTGTGCAGGTAGGATTGGTATCCATTCCAGTAAACCAGGCCATTAAGTATCTTCCTCATGGTTAATTGCATCATAAAAGTTTGTGATATGGTAATATGTTATAACTAATGGTATATGTCACCACTCACCAGTGTTGAAGCTTACTGAGTTTATATTAAAGTGAAATGCTACTTGTAAATTATGGTATTATAAATTTCAAGTATCAATTTGAGTTTGTTGAAACTATTGCTTACAATACATTGTGGTTTGAGCGTTATAGGCAAGTTTCCCAGTTGTGTGGTTAAGAGATTAAAGAGTATCTGGCATTCCATGAAAATGGTGTATGAGTTTCGGCAGAAGCTACTTCTTGTAAGGTAGCTGTAGGTTTATGTGCTTATGGAACTAGATAATTTCGGTAAGAAACTAAATAATACTTGGTGCTGACTGGTAGAAAGAAACCAAAATTGATGGTGGTGATATTTAACTAAATTGTTGATATCAATTCTATTCTATCCAAGAGTATGTTATTAACACTTTTGAGCATAATGAAGTAATGGAATTTTTTTCTTAGCTTCTTCAGTCTGTTCCATGTTTCAAATATCGTCGATCATACTTCCCACAAATGACAGCCCTATACCATTAAAAAAATATCTAGTTTAGTTAGGAGTTGTTGGCGCTAGATTGATTTTTTTTTTTGGTGAGAAAAAAAAAATCATTGCATGCATGACACAACCCTTTTTGTTGTTGTGATGTCTGGTTTCTTTTGGTGTACACAGGTCTTGCCATTTATGATACTATGCAGTACATACGGTCACCAATCAATACAATTTGTTTGGGCCAAGCTGCATCAATGGCTTCACTTCTCTTAGCTGCGGGTGCCAAGGGTGAGAGGCGGGCACTACCCAATGCAACAATTATGATTCATCAGCCTTCAGGTGGATACAGCGGACAAGCAAAAGATATGACAATTCACACAAAGCAGATTGTCCGTGTTTGGGATTCACTGAATGCATTGTATTCAAAGCATACAGGGCAGTCGAAAGAGGTCATTGAGAAGAACATGGATAGGGATTACTTCATGACCCCAGAAGAAGCTAAGGAGTTTGGAATAATTGATGAAGTGATTGATGAAAGACCAATGGCTCTGGTCACTGATGCTGTTGGCAAAGAAGGCAAAGAAGAAAAAGAGAAGGATAAGAGTTCAAACTAGCTTCAGAGATTTAGGTCTCAGTGAGGAACATAGCTCTTTTGAAATTTGGTCTTTTAATCTGTCCTAACCTACGTCTTTGAATTTAAAATGATTTCTTTCGACTGAATCCTTAATTTGGGAATTACAGTATGTTCTGCTCTTTTGTGAGGCCAATTCTGCTAATATTTAGCTTGCATGCTCCTTATAAAATAGATAAGTGTAGTCTCTGGGTAATAAATGATGTTAGATCTTGTTTGTATGTTTATAATTTCTGCCTTCACTCTTTTTTTACAATTCTATCAGTGCGTGTGAGTGTTTAAAAGGAAAATTGAAAGGAATTTATTTATACAGTCCGGATCAGGAGCGGAGGTCCGTTCTTAAGCTTAGGAACGGATTTCATCATTTGACCCACTCCCCGATCGAATTTCCTCAAACTTTCTTCTAGACATATCTACATCATCTTGTGTAGATCATCTCTACAAAATTTGGTGACCATAAAGACCTTCAAACTTGGTTTACAAAACTGACGGACAGAATTCTGTCCAGTTTGTCTATCTTTTTTGTAACATCATTTTGAAGGTCTTCCTGATCACCAAATTGGCTGAAATTTTGCAGAGATGATCTACACAAGATGATATAGATATGTCTAGAAGGAAGTTTGAGGAAATTCGATCGGGAAGTGAGTCAAAATGATGAAATCCGTTCCTAAGCTTAGGAACGAACCTCCGCTCCTGATCCGCACTGTTTATATATATATATATATACCCTAAACTCAAACAGGTTCAGGAAGGAGTCATTGTTCTACTTCTACACTTCGTGGTGTCGGTGTGTGTACACTTCGTGGTGTCGGTGTGTGTGTATATATATATATACACACACACCGACACGAGGAAGTGTAGAAGTAGAACAATGACTCCTTCCTGAACCTGTTTGAGTTAGGAAATTGGAAAAGAAAAAGAAAGAAAATAAATAAAGGGAGATAGAATGGCGAAAATGACCGATATGTCCTAGTGGTTTCCTATTGGTGCCCAACTCCAACATCAAAAGCCCAAGCCCTCCTTTTTCTTTTCTGTGTTTTTTCTTTTCACAAAATCTACAATCTCTCTATCGCTGTTCGACCGCCTCAATCTCTCTCTCTCTCTCTCAGTCCACACTCCTCACGATTCTGAATGCAGTCCTCTCTCCTCCGGTAGCCTAGTCATTTCCGTCGTCGGAACTTGCATCGGCCATCAGCCTCCGCCGCCTCCCTGAGATTCCAATTCCGTCGGGGGATTCCCGTTCGAGGTTTGGCTTCGGAGATTCGATTTCAATCAATTAGGGTTTGCGTCTTGCTGCTTTTTAAGATTGCGGCGCCCACGCCATGGCTCCGTCGCGTAGACGCGGAGCGAACAAGGCTAAGAATAAGGCGCAGTTGAGCCTCGGCGATCTTGTCCTTGCCAAGGTCAAGGGTCACCCCTTTTGGCCCGCCAAGGTACACCTTTCAATTTGATCCTCTTTTGCTTTGCTTTCTTATTCGGATTCTTCGTTCTGCTTTGCCCTTTTGAGTTGCTTGTTCATGTGTCTGCTCATACTTTGGCTACTAAGAAACGTAATAATTACCGAATTGTTGTAGCTTATTTGGGCTGGCATTAGTTTACTGAACATAGTTTGGAGCTTTTCGTTACCCCCATTTCGGATATCTTGTAGTGAAATCATTGAATTGGATACCCAGGCTAATCTATAGTCTGGTTGTGTTTTCCTTTTAATCAAGTACTTGGTGATTTGTTCAAAGTAATGCATAGTTTAGAGTATATTGTGGTTAAGATGTTCATGCAAGTATCTGGAGTCGTAGTTTGACAAGTTTTGGAGTGTTGTTGTTTGCTTAGAGTTATAACTCTGTTGAATTTTTAGTTTGTTCCCCGCATGTGATTGGTCTTTGAAGTAGATCTTCTGTGTATTGAATTTTCAGATCAGCAAGCCTGAAGATTGGCAGAAAATCCCTGATCCAAAGAAGTATTTTGTCCAATTTTTTGGAACAGAAGAGATGTAAGTATTTTGTACATTTAGTTTTAACTACCTACTATACATATATTTCTCGACAAACATATATCTGATAACTTAATAGCAGATATCTCAGAAACTTTGGATGGTGTGGCTTTACCCATAAATTGTTGTCAGATATATTCGTCAAATTTTAGATTGGGGATAGTGTTAAGAGGACTTGTATGTTTTGAATGTGGTATTCGGAAGCTATTATTGCAATATGAACTGAATATAATTCTCATTAAATGACTAGAATTGAAAAGCTCAAGTCACTTAAAGTATATAGGAATTGTAGAAATATATGGATAGTGAATTTTTGCTCATTGTGCATTTGTGCTCTGATGAATTTATGGTTTCTTATTGGGAAATGAAAATCGTAAGATAGTTCATTTGAAATTGCATTTAGGCTGGGGAGGTGTTGCTTTCCTTTTCCTTTTCCGCTTGTGCTTCGTTTTTTTGGGCCTTGGTTGTGTGTTGTCTGAAGAAAGATGTCACAAAGTTGGAACTGGGTTATTGAATGTTTGAATTATTTTTAGGGTGTGTATTTGGCTCGGCAATTGCTGATCATCTTGCATGGTATTATTTGGGTAGGGGCTACAGAAAGGCTTTTAATTCAGAAAAAAGTATGTTTCTGTTACAAATATTAAGCAACATTAATTTTTATAGCATAATTGCTACTGATAGTGTGCTTGTAGGATATATGTGTGTAGGTGTTGTGTAATGGCGTAAAGCGTTTACTGTGTAATTTGTGGTTTTGTGTTTTGTTTTCCTGTACTAATCAATTTTCTTTTTGAAAATATGTTTTATGTGTCCGCTGGTCAGATTGACTGCTACTGATTCTGTGTTTACTCGTTTTTACCAACTCTACAGAGCTTTTGTTGCACCTGTAGATATTCAGGCATTCACTAGTGATTCAAAAAGTAAGATATCAGCTCGCTGTCAAGGCAAATCAAAGTATTTTTCTCAAGCTGTGAAGGAAATATGTGAAGCATTTGATGAGTTACAGAAAAAGAACTCAAATGATTTGAGGGTAGATACTGATAGATCTGACCTTGGATGTGATGCTCTGTCTGTTGATGGGGCAGATGATAATGGGGTTAATGTCGAGATGAAAGATGATAAGGGTGCAGTGGGTTCCGATGGAGAAACAGTTAAGGAAGAACGAACAGGTGATTTTGGCTCTAAGTTGGAGCGATGTTCACAGATACGAGGTGCAAATGATACTGAAGACATAAACCCATCTACATCTTGTAAAGCAAAGGAGAGTTCATCTCCTGTCTTTTCTTCTGAGGAAAAGTATAAAATGTCTTCAGCTGTTCACCCTAAGGCAAAAACATCCGATTCTTCGCATTTGAAGACGGAATTTTGTGATCTTAAGCATGAAGATGATGATATTCACTCCAAGAAACATGGTGAGGGACAGAGGTCATTAGTAAATGGTCACAAGATGACCAAGATGGGTAGTGGTTCAAAGAAGGGAAGTGATGGTATGGTTGAAATACACAAGGGGAGCTCTTTAACGTCATTGAAGGAAGATGGTTCTGTTGGTCGTGCTGATCACCCGCAATCTTGTGAGCGATTGAGGGATGGAACAGCAGGCAAAACTGTCTCTGGTAGCAATAAAAGAAAATTATCCCCAGATTCACTCAAACCTGAAACTGGAATTAGGGATGGGAAAAGGTCGAAAGACCTGCTTAAAGCCAAAAAGTATGTCAAGGTCATAGAAGAGGAAAAAAACTCTGTGGATGATCTTGAAGCCCAGACCAGAGATAGACCTTCAGGGAGAACCAAGATTGCTCACGTTGGGTGTGGAAAGCCTGATTTGGGATCAAATGATATTTCACATCTGTCCAAAAAGTCAAAGCATGTAGATGCAGGGGAAAATACTCGGCGGGGTTCATTCTCAAAAAGTCCTAGTTCTAATGTTTCTAACCAGAAGACGGTTAAAAAGTTGGATTCTAAATCGTCTACTTCACGTGTTAAACCAGAGAACAATATGGTATCCAAGTCCCATAATGTCAATGCTTCTGGTGATGAAGCTGTTCTACCCCTAGCAAAGCGTCGCCGTCGAGCGATGGAGACTATGTCTAATTCTGACACTTTGGTTTCTGATGATAAAATGGAAAAGGCTCCTGTTCAGAAGAATAATATAGCACGGTCTAGTGATGTCAAAGTTTCAGCACTTCAGACTCGGAGAAAGCGTAGAGCTGTATGCCTTTATGACGATGAGGAGGAGGAAGAAAAACCTAAAACACCTGTTCATGGAGGCTCTTCCCGGAATGTTAAAGCACCTTCAAATATATCAGATGCTATAAAGAGCACTGATAAAAATGTTGAGAGATCTGAGACTGCTCTACGCAGTACAAAGCATGCTACTCAAGTTCATGGCAGCAATACAAAGGAATTATCTTCCCAGCTAAAGAATGAGTGTCTGTCCCCTGGAAAACCTGTAGTAGTTGAGAAGAGGTCTCTGAAGCAAACACAAACTGATGAAATGAGGCATGAAAAGTCGGTGCACGTCTACCGCAGTCCAGCAAAATTAGAACCCGACCAGCAGTTGTCCAAAGTGTCAAAACCAACCTTGACTTCTCCTGAGAAGTCTCCTATGTTGGTTTCTGCTACTAAACCTGCAGTAGAACAGCAAAAGGCAACTAAAGCCCCAGTTAAAGGCTCTAATTCTGCAATTCCGACAAAGGGTCAGGCTGCATCAGGCAACAGTTCTAGGACAGTTTCTAATACTTTGGTTTCTTCTCAAAAACCTAAACCTACTGCACCACCCATCTCCCGGATCAATGACTCTGCTTATTTACAGGAAAATACAACAGAGTACGATTTGTTACCCTCAGAAAGGTATGCATGCATTTGATTTTCTGGTGTGTGTGTGCATAATTTATTTAATTTTTATTTTATTTTTTGCATTTTTAATTTTAGGTTGTTTCTTCATGACAGAATGGAAGTTGGAAAAGAAGATAAAAGTGCCTTATTGGTTGATTCTAAGGCTGTGGAATCTTCTTCATCTTTGAAGCATCTGATTGCAGTTGCACAAGCAAAAAGGAAACAAACGCAGTCGCATAACTACTTCTTTGATTTTTCCAATTCTGCCTTTTTATCTGGCACAGACGGAACATTCCCCAGTCCGTTGGCAGTTCAGGGTCTTTATCTGATGAGCAACAGTGCATTGCAGACAGATGTTCCAGGATCGATTCAAACCACAAAAATAGCTTCTCCATCTTCCCATAGTCGCCCTTCTGCATTACAAAATCCACTAGACGTTGAGGACGTTTCAGAAAGAGGAGTTAGTTCTGGGCATCAGACAGCTGGAGGTTCACTAAGTGGTGGTACTGAGGCAGCTGTTGCTCGTGATGCTTTTGAAGGGATGATAGAAACTTTGTCAAGGACCAAGGAAAGTATTAGTCGTGCAACTCGCTGTGCCCTTGATTGTGCCAAGTATGGTATTGCTAACGAGGTAGGTTCAATTGGACCATTCTCCACTCTTCAGGTCTAGTTCTCCTACAATTATTTCAAGTGAGAGAAGAAACCTTTGAATTTCATTTTGTACATTATGTTATGTATTATTGTATTCAAGGTTTGCACTTAGATATTTGGTTATTAGTGTATTCAGGTTTGCACTTCAGTTCTCTTCTTGGCCTTCAGCATATCACTTACCAAGTTGCATTTGAAGTTAGGTGATTGGTTAACACTACCGTTTGTGCAGGTTGTGGAACTGCTTATCCGAAAGCTGGAGAGTGAGCCAAGTTTTCATCGTAAGGTTGACCTGTTCTTTCTTGTGGACTCCATTACACAAATCTCACATACACAAAAAGGTATATGCAATTGAGGAAACTCCTTTTCTTTCTCTCTTGGTTTTGAGTACAGCTTCTGCTATTTGCATATGATATATTGGGAATTATTTTTTATTTGTATTCAGGTATTGCGGGAGCTTCATATGTTCCAACTGTTCAAGCGGCATTGCCTCGGCTTCTAGGTGCTGCAGCTCCACCTGGTTCTGGTGCTCGCGAGAATCGTCGTCAGTGTCATAAGGTAATTTAAATTTAATTTTATTCATATAATTCCATGGGAGCAGTTTTATCTATTAGATAACAAAACTTACATTTTATCCAGGTTTTACGGCTCTGGCGTGAGAGGAAAATTTTTCCACAAGGAGTTCTTCGTCGGTACATGGATGACATTGGAGTTTCAAATGATGATCCAACTGCTGGTTTCTCCCTTAGACGTCCATCTCGATCAGAGCGTGCCATTGATGATCCAATTAGAGAAATGGAAGGAATGTTTGTGGATGAGTATGGCAGGTATTTAAGTTATTGAGCTGTTTCATTTTATTTTCAATAGGGTCTTTTGGTCTTAAAAAGACAAGAATATGGTGCTTTACGAAGTGCCATTAGATGTTATGGATTATAGCTGTAATACCTTATTGATATGTTTGGACCATATTAGCGACATTAAAATTATTAGATGGACATCAAACAATATGGGGATTAAATTTAGTATATTCTGCATGCAATTCAGGGTTTTCTTAAAATAAATTTATTTGAATTTTCTTCTTTTGTATTCAAGTACAGTTATTTGCTTTCCAAATAATTATTCTTTAAACATTGAGATTGTATAATGAAATGTTAGAGAAGAGAAAGTTCTAAGTGAAAGATGAGTACAACAAATTACTTGTTGCAACATTTTATATGATTTACTGGGTCCATCTGTATATAAATCTAGGTAAAGGTTGATCAAGAACAACGGTTCTGTGAGTACGTTTATGTGTCACATTGTGTGTTCTTTTTTTGATACATTTTTTCTTTTGCTTGTATCAGCAATGCGACATTTCAGTTGCCTGGATTTCTATCTTCTCATGCATTTAAAGATGATGATGAGGAAGAAGTTCCAAGCTGTTCATACAAGGAGGCTAGTCATCTATCACCGGTAGAAACTACCCATGCGTCTGGGGAGTCAGAAACTTGTGCTGTTACTCCAAATGACAGGCGGCATTGCATATTAGAAGATGTGGATGGTGAGCTGGAAATGGAAGATGTTTCTGGTCACCCGAAGGATGAAAGACCGTCGTTTATAAATGGCTCGTTTGAAATGGATCCACCACAGCAAGGGCCACATATGATCATGGAACCAGCTTCAATTGCTTGCACTGACTTACCCCCACTTCCAGAGGGTTCCCCACCTTTGCCTCTTGATTCTCCTCCTCCACCCCCTCCTTTGCCTCCCTCACCATCACCGCCACCACCCCTACTGTCTCCAGCACCACCCCTACTGTCACCAGCACCACCACCTCCACCTCCCCCATCACAGCCTCCACTTCCTCTATCACTATCAGGTCCTCAACATTTGTTGATTCCTCAGTCATCTAGACCAACCCAGCCTTCATTAGTAGCCCAACAGATGCTGCAACCTCAAACATCAATGCATTCTTCACCACAGTTGGCGTATCAACGTTCTGTACCTCATGAATACAGCAGCACTAGTGTAAGACTTCTGGCTATTCTCTCATCTGTATCATTGGTATCTTGTTTGTTTTCCTAACATATTTGTCCTCCATACAGGGCAACCAACTAGTCCAAATGCCTGGAAACGCTTCTCACGGGGGTGCTATCGATTCTTCCGGGAAAAACGAAATGTTTTCACAGCAGCAAGCTTGCTTTGCCCCAGCAGGAGTATGTGGTCCTCGAGAACCTTCTGGATATAGTTCAGCTAGGCAAGTAGAGCATGGACACGGTGACATTTTCATAACTACACAAGTATCTCAACCAAACCAACAATTTCAACAAGGTAATGTGCCTTTTGCTCCTAGACCTTTACCTCCAGGACCCCCACAAAATCCATCGAGTCATTTTTCCTATGCCAAACCCCCAGTTCAGCAACATTCCCAGCATGCATACCGACCCCCATACCCTCTGCCACCTGGTCCTGATAATCAGAGACGATTTGTTGCCGATGAGCAGCGGGGTGTCTGGCTAAATGGTGGGAGGCCTGCACACCCAGGACAACCATTTGGCCATGAAGGTACACAGATCTAATCCTGGTGACTAAGCTATTGATCAAGTAGTCTCCTGCATTGTCCAGTGTAAAAAAATCAATTTCCATGAGTATTCTTACTATAATATTTTGTTCTCATACATCCTTCAATATGTCAGCAAGTCTGTTATATTTATGCGTCGATAGATGCTTTTCATTACTTAGTGCTTTTGGCTATGGTCTGTTCTATTCTGATGCATTTATCTAAGCATTTCTGCTGATATTCTGTCGTGGCAGGTTATTTTCGCCCACCAGTTGAGAGGCCACCAGCAAATAATATGAGTTTTCAACATCCTGCTCCTAATAATGTACCCTCTGGAGCTCCAATATCAGGTGATTTGAGTAACTTAACTTGGAAAGTTTATTAGTCTAGTTAGGAGCTGTATTTCCATTCAGTTATAAGTAACTTTCTACTGTATTTTATTCAGGTCATAGCGCTGCTCAGATCTTGTCATGTAGGCCTGATTTTTCAGCTGTTAATTGTTGGAGACCAGCATAATGTTCACTTTGCCCTGATTAAATATTCTTGTAAGTTTCACATGTATGATCTGCGGGTACTGTGGCTCATGTCCTTCTGCCCTAAATATATAATGTTCACCTTGATTAGGTTATGTTTAAGAGTTGTTTTTGTATTTGAATGTATACTGCCTCTACGATGATTGTTGTACAACAATGGCTCATATCCTTCTGCCCTAAATATATAATGTTCACTTTTCCCTGATTAAATATTATGTTTATGAGGAATTGTTGTTATATTTGAATGTATACTGCCTCTAAATCATCTCTTTCATCAAACAATAAAGGAACAAATAGTTTGTATATACTTGGACTCATAATTCTCTGTTTGGAAATTGTATTCAGCTCGAGGGTGGTGAATTAACGGGTGACATCACATCATGGCATGCTTTCAAGTTGGACTTATATGGTGTACAAAACCTCAATTCTTGGAAGGCAGTGTTGAGAACTTGCGGAGGCTCTTGACAGGACTGTATATTGTAATTTTCCCTGACAAATGTATCGCAAGAACATTTGCTTCCAAGTTTATGCCCGTGTTTCTGACTTGGTTAGTACACTTGTGTCTTACTGATGTAATTACACCCAATATCAAATAGATAGAAATTAATTTATGCAGTAATTTTTTTAATACATAAGAGAATTAGTTTATGCAGTGACTTGATTTTCATGATTTTGATTTGCTATGCATAGCTCAGTACTTTCACACTACTTGTCTGTTGCATTATACTAATGCAATGTAACCTTCTCTAGTGAATTGCTTTACTCTAGCTGATTTGTGCATGCTTCTAGTAAAACATAGATGTATAGGACAATGCAAAATAAAGCCTCCTCCAATCATAACCTTCCGTGTGGAGAGTGATTTTCATTTATTCTTTGAAAAAATTATTAGTATTCCCCATATGGTAGTTCATGGTGATAGTCAAGTCCTAATGAGCACATGAACATGTTCTAATGAGAGTCTATTCTCTGTTTCATACATCTGAAAGAACTCCCACTGTGTTACATAGCAGTCCTGAATCTAATTACTTCAGAAGTCGGCCTCTATGTTTTCGTTGCATTATCTATAGCTTTTCATCAAGGTGGCTGATCATGAAAGAGTTCTGGAAGTCTTATTGTCAGTTGAAGCTGGTGTTGTTTGCTTCTAATGTTTCTATTTTGTGGTTCTGCAAAATTTGATTTTGATCCCCTCTGGATGTATAAATGGTTCCACTTACTTTGTTTGATGAATAGAAAAGTTAATAACTTGGTAGAGAAGTGGGGAGGGAAGGAGGGGTGATTCACTTTCTTCTGCTTTATATGGTAATTATGATGTTATTTTGATATTACTTTTATTTACTTTTTCTTCAGAGTATTGGTGCTAGTTTGTATTATTATTGGGGGTTTACATTGAGTATGTCACTATTAGTTGGACTACATATTGCCTATGTTTTTTACTTTTTGGCTAGTAGTCTTCTTGCTGCTGCATATGTTAAGAAGACTGTTGCATGCTAGGTTTTACTTCTCAGTACTGAAGATTTATTGGCTAGGCATAGAAGAGGATCTGGTTTTTACATTGTTTTACTTAACCAATTTAGTAATTGGTTAAATTGTCAAACTGGATGAAAATAATTGGAGATTTGCATATGCTTCATTGCTTCATTACCCTTTTAATAGCAAGTAGGTGGGATTTTCAAGTGTTGAGGTAAAATAGCCTGTTGTAGTTTGAGTTTCTAGTGTTCAGGTCTTTTTAGATGAGTGTAACTCCATCGATGGATAGGATGATTATAATTGTACTCAGTGTCCTTTTTCGGGTATTCATGATTGTTAACATAATCAACTTTGTTTGTCGCTAACATCTTTTGATTTTAATTGTCAATATGTAGTGTTTCTTGATTATCTAGAGCCGCTCATTTCTCAATGTTATTGTATTACCTGTATTCCTAACGGGGTATTTAGTTTGGAATAACATCACGGCTACATACTCTGTCATCACAGGTTTGCAGCAAAAGTTAACGACATAGCAGCCACTTTCATGGGGGCCACTTACAAAAGAAAAGTAATCTAACTTCGTGGCAGATACATGGCTGTAAAACATTCAGGTAAATACACATTTTGGATCATGTTAAGTAATCTGTTGGCAAAGTACAGCAACATTTTTTGTTCCATTGTAAATGATTCAAGATGCTTCATGACTGTTGTATCTCAGTTGGTAACAATTGTTTCCTTCAGTGTAGACAATCCTACATATTTTTCCACTGGACAGTTTGAGTTTATTATTCTGTTGGCTTGCTATATTGCAACATACAGAGAACCACAAAATAAAAGGCTAGTTCAGTACTTATATTTCTTTATTGCCTTTTTGTCATTTTTTTTGTTTTCTTTCAGTAGGCAATTTTTTTTCTTTTCGTCTTCATAAGGATTACTGTATGTTCGAGAGTACTGCTTTATGTTATTGGTTGGCTGCGACTGACTTTATAGTATGAATTGTGTCCTTGTTGACATGCCAGTTTGAGGCTTTATAGCATGAATTGTGTACTTGTCGACATGCCAGTTTGAGTTGGGTGCCGAGATCTTGTTGATCAGACTTGACTTCAATTGAAGTATAGAGTTCCTATACTGAGGGGTAGGTGAGTGTTTGTACAAGAAAACTTGAATGAGGGGTATGGGCGCACGATCTCAGAATTCCTTCTTTTCTTGACATCCAACGTTTTCTGCTGCTCCAAACATTGTGACTTTGGCTATCCATCCATACCCTATCTCTTATTGGATTAACCTTTTCTATCTTTGATTGAGGAGAGCTTTTATCGTTCTTATTTTTTTTTCAGAGGAAACTGAAATAGTTTCTACTATGTCAAGTCTCAATCAGCGAGCATTGCCTGAATACCTAGTCTCAACTCCCTACGCAAGTCTCAGCTTTGTCAAATGTTGCTTTATGTCTTTCCCTTTTCAGGTCGTAACTGTGATACGATGCGCATATTGCAGGGCGACGCTGTATGTGTTCCCTTTTTCAGTCCCAACTGTGATATGATGTGCATATTGCAGTGACACGCCACCTTGTATGTGGAAGAGTAATCTCGATAGCTGTACTTGGGCAGCATAAATTTTTAGTCTGATTCCGTACCATGGAGGCTTATAGTTTCTTTTTAGTAAAGGTTAAAACTATGTTGAAAAGATTATGGGTTAAAGTAGAGGCCTTAATAGGGGTGTAAATGGGCTGGACCGGGCCAAATGCTATTGTGTTCATGTTTGACTCATTGTATTTTATCAAGCTCGAGTCAGGTTTAAGCTTGATTTTTTTTTTCATGTTCAAGCTCGGCCCGGCTTGTTTAAGCTCGAGCTGGACTCGGATCGGTTTGAGTCATTTAGTTTAAATTACAAACATTAAATTTAAGGCTATCTTATATTAATTACTTTCTTTTTATGGTGATTGTTAGTGTTTGATTTTATTTATTTTTTTCATAAATTGATTGCTTTAATATATGTATTTTAATTAAATCATTTGATTCTAAAAGGAAAGTAATAAAAAGAATAGAAACTTTGGATTAAACAATATATTTTAAGTATAACATTTTTTTAAAGCTAAGTTTTAAAAAACGAGCTGTTCACGAGCTAAACGAGCCGAATACAATTTTGCTCAAGCTTGACTCATTTTTTTGTCGGACTCAATATTAAGCTCAAGCTCGGTCCATTTATCTTACGAGCACGAGTCAAACGAGCTAAATATCAAGCCGAACACGAGTCGAACACGAGCGGTTCGAGCTTACTTACAGTCTTAGACCTTACGCTTAATATGTTATACCAACTTCTACCCACTTAGGTAAAAGTTGGGCTAAAATCTTTTTTTATTCTTGCTCGGGAATAACATATGTTCCGCTCAAAAACCCGAACCTAAGAGGAGCCTCCTCGTCGTAATCGGCTTTCGTCACCTAGGTAAGACAGTCTCACACCCTCACATTTTTTTTGGTATAAATGAGGCCAAAGGCCGAAACTAAAACAAGACAAGATTAACCAGCATTGTTGTACTTAAAAGACCTATGTCTAGCAAGACCCACAATATCATCAAGGAGAGCTTCAGTGACTATCACAGGAGGCTCCCGAAGATAGCAAATGCCATGAGCATTCATGGTGCTATTCTTAACCAAAATATCTGCAACTGTGTTCATTCTGAACGAGATTTTTGAGTTTCGTCAGTTCTAGAAGTACTTAGATACAATAAGTATATTTTTCAAAAATATTTGGCTAAATAATAATAACCTTCATTTTTAACCCAAAATCTCAAAGAGGTTTTTGGCCGAAACGAAGAAAAACGAAGTAGAGGTTGATCTGAATGAGATTTTCGAGTTACGTTAGTTCCAAAAGTACCTAGATATTATGAGTATATTGTTAGAAAAATTTTGGTTGAATTATAACAACCTTCATTTTTGATCCAAAATATGTGTGATGTAACAAGGAGTTATTGAGCGAAACGAAGAAAAACGAAGTGGATGTTAATTCGAATGAGATTTTTGAGTTTCGTCAGTTCCAATGTCATTCCATGCCTGCACTCAATGTCATGCTTAAAGGGAATTCCTAGTTGAGCATGCATGTCACTCAAAGGTGCAATGCAACACCACATGTCAGAACCCAAGGGTGTCTACTGACATATAGTATCGTGTCATGTCGACACCTAATGGGGGTCACGTAAAGGCTAATCTGAATGAGATTTTGAGTTCCGTCAGTTCTAGAAGTGATTAGATATTATGAATATATAGTTTGAAAATTTTTGGCTGAATAATAACAACCTTCATTTTTAACACATAATCGGTGTGCTATTGCAAGGAGTTTTTTGGCCAAAACGAAGAAAATAGACGTAGAGATTGATCCGAATGAGATTTTTGAGTTTCGTTAGTTCTAGAAGTTCTTAAATGTTAGGAGTATATTGTTAGAAAATGTTTGACTAAATAATAACAACCTTCATTTTTAACCGAAAATATGTGTGCTATAGCAAGAGGTTTTTGGTCGAAACTAAGAAAAACGACGTAGTGGTTGATCTGAATGAGATTTTCGAGTTTCGTCAGTTCCATATCATGAGTATACTGTCTGAATAACCAATATATCATGAGTATATTGC
This sequence comes from Comarum palustre, assembly GCA_951800085.1. Lineage (NCBI taxonomy): Eukaryota > Viridiplantae > Streptophyta > Magnoliopsida > Rosales > Rosaceae > Comarum > Comarum palustre. Next base: position 28,642,616 of record OX637577.1, on the reverse strand, counting down.
AAGAGGTTTTTGGCCGAAATGAAGAAAAATGAAGTATATGTGGATTCGAATGAGATTTTCGAGTTCTGTCAATTCTAATGTTATGCCATGCCCGCAACCATGTCGACACTAAATATGGAACACGTAGAGACTTATCCGAATGAGATTTTCGAGTTCCGTCAGTTCCAGAAGTGGTTAGATATCATTATCGTATTGTTAGAAAATGTTTGGTTGAATATAACAACTTTCATTTTGACCTAAAAACTGTGTGCTACAGCAATGGGTCTTTGGCCGAAACGAAAAAAATTGAAGTAGAAGTTTATCCGAATGAGATTTTTGAGTTCCGTCAGTTCCATAAGTGCTTAGATATCATGAGTATATTGTTTGAGAAAGTTTGGTTGGATAATATCAACTTTCATTTTTGACCCAAAATCTGTGTTAGACCGAAACGAAGAAAAACGAAATAGAGGTTGATCCAAATGAGATTTTCGAGTTTCGTCAGTTGCAGGAATGCTTAGATATAATGAGTATATTGTTAGAAAAAGTTTGGTTAAATAACAACCCAAAATTTGTGTGCTATAGCAAGGTGTTTTTGGCTAAAACTAAGAAAAACGACGTAGTGGTTAATCCGAATGAGATTTTCGAGTTTCGTCAATTCGAGAAATGCCTAGATATCATGAATATATTATTAGAATAACCAATATATTGTGAGTATATTGCAAGAGGTTTTTGGTTGAAACGAAGAAAAACGAAGTAGATGTTAACCCGAATGAGATTTTAGAGTTTTGTCAATTCTAATGTTATGCCATGCTCGCAACCATGTCGTCACTCAATAGGGAACATGTAGAGGCTAATCCAAATAAGATTTTTAAGTTCCGTAAGTGCTTAGATATCATGTTAATATTGTTAGTAAATCTTTGGTTGAATATAAAAACTTTCATTTTTGACCCAAAATCGGTGTGCACTCTTTAGCTGAAACAAAAACATCGATGTAGAAGTTGATCCGAATGAGAATTTAGAGTTCCATCAGCTCTAGAAGTGTTTTGATATCATGAGTATATATATTGTTTAAAAATATTTGGTTGAATAATAACCTTCACTTTTAACACCACAAAATTCATGTGCTGTAACAAGTGTTTTTTGACCGAAACAAAGAAAAACGAAATAAAGGTTGTTTCAAATGAGATTTTCAAATTTCGTTGAGTACTTAGATATCATAAGTATATTGTTAGAAAAATTTAATTAAATAATAACCACCTTCATTTTTAGCCGAAAATTCATGGCAAGAGATTGTTGGACCGAAACTAAGAAAAACGACGTAATGGTTAATCCAAATGAGATTTTCAAGTTTCGTCAGTTCCAAAAATGCTTAGATATCGAGTGTATTGTTAGAAAAAGTTTAGTTGAATAGTAACCTTCATTTGATCCGTATTTATCCAAACCAAAAAAAGACAAAAAGTTCCGCGTTAACATCCATTCTTTTACCGTTGTCCACAATTCGATCAGCATCAACATCCAAGGCTTCTTTGTCAGGAACAATTCCTTTCCCGCTTGCTGTTGTCTTCATGGAGAGAGCTGGCCAACCATCCATGTGAAGCTTCCAAGTGACCAGATCACAACATTTCTTAGTATCCAGTAATATCAGCAGTTCGTGCCATCCATGATATCCTCAACAACTTTACATATCTGGAGCAGTGAAACGATTCAGAATGGTTACCAGAAGCACGTGGCAGCAAGATTGACCGGTTAAAAGGCATAGAAACCATGATCGTGCCATTGATATTGCTGGTTCATATCAATTCTCTTATCAAACACTCGCATTTTAGTTTGTTGGGGAAAAGAAAAGAATCTGTATGTTGGCAGGTAAACATGAACCCAACTTCTAGATGAAGCAGCTTCCAGGCACCAACAAGTTACAGGATTATAAGCATATACACATGGTTTGACTAATTAAGTTCTCAAATTTGGTACGGTAACAAAAGTATCACTTTTCACATACAATACAAAAAAGAAACCAAAATAAAATAAAATAAAATAAAACAGAACTCAATGGTTTAAATTTAGAACAATATTTTTAGGTGTTGACATATAAAAGTAAAAGCACCAAGGAATCTGTTGATGGATTGTTAATTGATTTAATTCATCATAGCAAAACACAGAAAAGAAAATAATAGCATGATGCTGTGTTCAAATCCAGTCCATTGATTAATTTCAAGTGGTTATAGTCTATCATGAATGTAAATCAACTCCACCCATATCATCTGCCACTTTATCAACTTAAGTCACATTTTCAGGGTGTTCTTTTAAAAGGCACCAACTAGTGTCCCCGGCTTTTGAACAGGCCAAAATGTTTTGAAGACAATCAAAACAAAGCCAAAACGAAAAGACTTCAAAGAGGAGCCAAACCAAGCTTGTGGTCACATTATATGAGTAAAATCTCAAGAACAATCTTTCGTACCTGAGGCTTCAAATCCAATTACTAGCATCTGGTCAGCCTCACCAACAAACATATTTCAGATATCACAATCTACCAATTCAAACAAGTAGAAACGAAACTGCAACTTCAATTCCTCTTAATCTCTATCTACTATTACTACATATAAAAATGTTTGTTGCAATATAAGCTACTTTGCATAATGTTACTAGACACCAATTAGCATACCGTGGCTATGGGAATACATGGAACCCATGTCCCATCTCGATTTATTCAGGTATTTGAGTAAGCAGTGCAAGAGTTATTTAAACAGTCACCTTAAACAATTTCCCTGACAGTCTCTCCCTTTCCTTCAATTATGGGGTTTTCTCCATCCTCAGTTTCTGACCTCACACCATGTCTCTAAGTGCCCCACTATAACTTTTCCGCTCTACCAGCGATAACAATGATCATATCTCCTTCGAAAACTGAAGTTGTAGAAATCTAAGCTCCTATACTATTTCATTAGCCACTTCTCACTATTGAACAACCAGATCTGATTCCATAAAACAGATGACAATTCTGAATAAATAACAATCATTTCTATATCAAAACGAATTTCCTACGAAATTGAGAACGAAGATACAAGTAGACAGATCGGACTAATTTCTATGAACGAAACGAGAATTCTGTGATTACCAACAGAGTAGAAATCGTTACCTGCTCCATCTTCGAGAAACCCTAGAATATACGAGTCGCCCGCCGCTGACGAACTGGATAGCAGCCGGACTGGACCGAGCCGATCACCGATTCGATCGCCACCGTCGAATCGCCATCAGATCCAGGACTACCGATTCGAAGAAATCGAATCGAGCCCTCTGCTCGTTTGCAACTTGTAAATTGGATTTATAAGATACTCGAGCATCCAATTCAGCTTGCTTTATATATATATATATATATATATATATATATATATATATATATATATATATATATATTTTCACCAAAAGAAATAAAGCGAATTGGGCCCTATACGGGCTAGGTGGGGTGTCATGGCGGTGATTATTAGTGGGCCTACGCGGGCTTTTTACGCCCTGCCTTTAAAAAAACTTGAAACAAAACAGGGGGGTGCAAGACCTTGTCGGCCGTTCAATGTCTTCCGATGTAGGTCTGACCGTGAAGTGCATTAAGTTGAAGAATGTGTGTCAAGTTTGGATCTTGGACCTGGAATATGGCTTACCTGAAGCTTCAAAGAACACCACCCACATGGCTCTCTCTCTCTCTCTCTTTGCCCTTGGATTCTCCACCAAATGAGATGATCAGAGTTGAGACTTGAGGAAGACGTTGAAGCATCAATGTCTAGTGTAGAGGGCAACTATTTCACCAGAATGTCATTTTGCAGGGGAAAACTTGTCTCTTAACCCTTGAAACCAGTGTTGTATTGAACTTCTCCTGCTTCCATTGCTCAATTACTTAATTATATGCAGCTGCAAACTTACAAAACGTCAGAGTATAAATAAGAGTTGGTTTAGCAAATGCTCCATGCTTTCACAAAATTAAAGATACAAGAAGTACCCCAAAGAATTGTTAGTATAAATACACATAAAGCAACCTTTCGTAAACCTGAGCAAGAAGTAATATACATCCTGTGTAAACGGGCAGTATGTTCCAAAGCCCTTCAATTGTCTAACTTAGTATCTAATAGTGTTCAAACTGCAAATGTAACAATTTGCTTCTCCCATCATATCTACATGCCAGGGGGGCTTGGACCGCTCCATAGGCAACAAACTCTAACAAAGTGATCAGATAGGAATCTTGTGTGTATGTCACTGGTTAATGATGAACCAGAGTTCAGATCTTTTCCCGCTTTCATGTTGTTCCTCAATAAGAGCTGGCAATGGATGATACGACAAACTATCCATCAAATGGTAATGAATCGAAAGATTAATCAAATGAAGTTAATCGAGAGCAGCTTTGTTTCGTCGACCAACCATAGGCTTGGGCAAGCCATCAAATATGGGTTTTGTAATGGCTGCAGTTGAAAATACTTGTAAATCTGGCTTCAAATTCCATTTAGAAGTAGACCAGAGTGATGCAGAACAGCTAGTATCATGATCCTGCAAATTTGATGTGCTTGATGACTTCCTCACTCCAGACGCATCTGACGCTATAAAAGAATCAAGAAGACCTACTGGACCAGGATTCAATCCACCAGTTTCAACATCAGCTGTTCGATTGGCTGCTGCTTTCGGTCTGAGGGCCAAGCACTTTCCTGTAATTGCTGTAACTGAAAACCCACCACTGGCAGTGTTATCTTCTAATAACATCTCAGGGGTGCGACGAAAGTCAGCTTCAGATTTCTGTCGCCGTCTAATCCTTTTTCCCAACTGATCAGAGTTGCCCTCTCTAGTTTCTGGACTAGGCATAGAATCAGAAAGTTCACCATTCTCATCCAATTTAACTACGCTTTTTGACTTCCGGCTGAAAGGTTGGTGCAAGGCTCCAAGTAATGACTCGTCTTCTAAATTATGGGAGCCTTCCTTTCTGCATAGTGCCATTTCAAGAATTTCCATTTTGATAGAGTTCTGACCTTTTGCTTTCAGCCCATAATAACTCTGTAAAGAGGTCATTGCCTGGGAGGCTTTCCGAGAAGCATATCTGGGGGACCTATCTGAACTACTCCTGAGAAGAAAAATGAACAATGTAAGACATAAGTGAACCAAAGACCACAATGTACTAGGAATAGAAAAATGAGTAACAACCACTTCAAAGTGTTAAACCATTTAGTGACTCACGTATTTAAGACTGGTAAACTAAAACCAAAACCAAATAACCTTTAAAAGATGGCCTGTCTGCTTTGCTGGGAACCTTAATCACCTAAATCTGTATCGTTTAGAGAATAAACTTTATGAATCAGGCTGCTGTCCCCTTCAAAAAGGAAGCAACACCTGGAATCCCAACACTAGGGGTGTTACTAGATTAGTTGGATAACTGATTCATGAAATGCCTAAATGAGTCCTGAAATGTACTTTTCAAACACAAAAGCAGAGAAAAAGGATTCACCAATTCCACACAATAATAATTAACCAGCTTCATCTATACTTTCCAATACTCCCTAAGACAATGTTAGTAAAATGAAGAACAAAAAAGTAGCTGAGAAACAATTAAAAACGGGTCAGAACGAATTACCGTGGTGTGTTGGAACCATTAGATAAACAAGGCGATGGAGGATGCCTCCCGGGTAGTGGAATGTGAAGAAATCGAAGGGCAAACATTTGATGATCTGTAACAAGGCCATTCATTTTTCTGATATCTGCCACCTGAAAAATCATATGTTATGTCCTTCAAACAATGAACTAGACGCATGCAATTTCATCTCTATTCCTCAGAAGTAAATATTCAATTCAATGAGACAAAGCATGAGAATAAAGGTACCTCAACGCCGTATTTGATGGCGACACCGGCGAGGGTGTCGAATTTGGAGACGGTGTGTTCTATGTAACCGGCGCCGGCGGCACTCAAACTGGTACGAGGAGGAGAATTAGAATTGGAGTTGGAAGAAGAAGATTGGAGATGCGAATTGGGGAGACACATTGCGTAAGAAGAAGAAGAAGACAACGAATGAGAAGACATTGAATTGATGACAATAAAAATCCAAGGTCTTTTTTTAAGGATCTCGACCAAATCAAATACGACAACAGAAAACAATTCGGAATCTTGTTCCGTCAATCAGAATCTGATGATCATCTGTTTTGTCCTCTCTTGTCTCTCTGAATCCAAAACGAGAAGGACGATGAGAATTGGTGAGGGGTAAAAGTTGGGGGAGATGGGATGAGAATTGATGATGAGACGATGAAACGTCTCTCCCTTTTTCTGATTTCACCTTCAATTGAGGATGTCAGTCCCTCTCTCTCCCTCCTATTTGTTTTTCTTTTTTCTTTTTTCTTTTTTCTTTTCTCTCGTATTTATATGTATTTCGGTGCTTCACCCTAATTTTGTAATTGTATGTAACTAGGCCCGTACTCTTGGCATTTTTGTTTCGTTTATTTCTTCTCTTTTTATTCCCTTTGTTGGATGGAGTCAAGTCAGGTTTAGTTTTTTTACACGGGCTGAGTCTCCGGTTGGAGTAGTGATACCCATCTGACATTATTATTATTATTAGTACCTATTTTAATGAAAAAATTTTCGCCATGTTCATTTCAATTTTTTTAATATAATTACTTTATTACTTCTAGACTAACTATTTATCTCGCCGACGCAGGCCAATTTGACGGTCATCGCCTCAAATTTCTTCTCTGAATTCGATTGGAGACCCTAACCTCTTATCCTCGTATGCTCCGTCATCAAGATTCCGACGTCGACGGGCTTGATCTCATGTGCCGCTGGCGCTCTCTCTCGTCCTCTCGCTGAGTCACCTTCTAAGGTTAGATCTAGATCCTCTCTCTTCTAGCTACAACAGATTCGTCGGCGCCTTTCTTGTTCCTTTTCTGTTTCGAGCTTCGATTTGCAAATATACGGGCTGCGACGACCTCCTGCGCATGTCCTTTTCACCTCCTCAAACTTCAACAACGTGCAAAAGAACCACACCCCCGCCACGTCACATTTCAGATCCAATCAATGGTTTCACGTGCATAACAAAATCAACGACACGTGTCGAACAGAGTGAGAAAGATAATTTATTACAGTCTGAGAGCTTTTCCTGGTGTCCGGACTGTCACCGAGAGTCTGCCGGATCTTGACTTCGGAGAAGCATCCTTGAGAGAAACATAACCAGACTTTGGAGTTCAATTTGTAACCAGACAACGTCGTGGAGGTGATAACCAGAAACGACGAAGAGCAACAACACCATATATACATCAAAAATTCTCGGCTGGAGCTCTGATGAAGACAAATCAAGCTTAAAGTGCTGGAGCTGCGAGGTGAAGGAATCGGCGGAGGAGATTAAGTTCGCGTACTTGAAGGACTGGTCGTCATCGTAGGTGACTTGGACGGAAAGAGGAGCATCGCCGGCGATGAAGGTGCATGTGGGGAGGGACTCAGGCTAAGATCAAGGTGGGCTCTGTGTTGAAATCGAGGAGAATAAGCAAGGCGGTGATAAGGACAAGAAGCAAAGCAGTGAGGAGAGAGGAGGAAGAAGAAAGGATCGTACCAAATATGTTGGTGTTAAGATGTTAGAAAAGGTATTTTTGACATTGTCTATTTTTTAGATGGGCCTCATTTTGACTATGTCAGCAAATTAACGACGTCGTGACGGAAATTGGGCTCGGACCTTTCATTGTTAACGAAAATGGAGTTCATGTACTACATTGGTAATTTTTAAAGTCTGGACACTATTTTGACCGTATCACACGAGTTCAGGTACCGACCATAGACCATGTATTATGAATGTATAATATATGGAACTTTGGATATCAAATGGACCATTACAACATCGCAAAAAAATTAAGTGTGGTTCTGGAACGATGAAAGGAGTTTGTTTGTGATACGGATTTGTATCCTATAAATAAGATTATAAAGAGGAAGCACCTGCAATTTTATCCTATAAATAAAACTATAAAGAGGAAGCACCTGCTACAGGGGTGGGTGGGTGGGTTTGGAGATTTTTGCCTAAAAATAGGAGTGTGTATATCATACACATAGGGTAGAATTTTCCATGTCGTATATGGTTTTACTAAACCCTTGCAGTTATCAACTTTATATCATATCCTATGCATATTAGATCATGCAATACGTTATACGCATACTAATTTATATATTTAACCAACAATATCAATCTTAAAACTACTAAATATGACTAGAAGATCGAAATGGTTATATCAAAACAGCTAGAGAAAACGAGCAATGCATGTATGTTTGATGGAAGACATGAATAAAATAAAAACGATTGATGTGATTTTATGGTTGGTCTCCATTGATTATATAGGTATATGGAAGAAGACAAGCAGAAGTGGTATAACCATATATGATTGATATTTCACGGGGAAGAAGGGGGCCGCTATGTATAGCCATAGTCGACCATGTTGATCCAAATGTGACATCTGCACACCCGGCCATCTCACGTGAAATCCACAACTGCTGCCAATTACTCAAACAAATTAAACTAGTCGAGATGCATCGATCACCCAGCTAGCTACTTAATTACCTAATACAAAGCTTATCCACAAAATATCCAGGTAAAGGTATAATACATATTCTTACATAAGCAAATCCAACCAAGGATGCACCAAAAATAACAACAAAAAAGGAGGAGCTAGGATTCACATGCAGTATCATTGCAAATTATGACTGCGGTGGTTATTCTTCCTTTCGAGGAAGCCCTCCAAGACCACCTTCTTCTTGTACTCGTCGGAACTGAAATCCAAATGATCATCACGAGAATGAGGAAATGTATTGCCGGCGGTGGAGGGCGATGTTGTGGTTAAATAATTACCATTCTGAGTTAAGCGAGGGAGGAGAAAAAACCATGCGGCGGTGCATAGAATGGCGCATAATCGACCACATAATACCATTATAACCAAAGTCACCATTATTATAGTCATACCCACCATCGGGTCCAATCTCTTGGTCGTCATAGTCTTCTCATTTGACAGCGACCACAGTTTACGTGCCGACGACGGAACAGCCGGAGACCCTCCTTCTCCTCCGCCTCGTCTTGTACGTCTCGGAGTGACCGGCAGCGGTGTGGTCGAGGGAGAGATCACGGCGACTGTTTTATTCTCCTGCTGAACCGGTGAACCGGGTTGACTGCCGGCGGCTGCCCCAGCTGCAGCTGTTCTTATGGAATCAACTTTCCGGCGAAAAGACAGCCGCCTCTTTTGACACGCGTAGTCCTTTGCGGCATCCGAACCAAGCTGTGTCCTGTTTTCGAGGCTGATCACGTCAGAGGCTGTCTGGAGCACCAAACAACAACAACGTACAGCAGATTAATTTACATGAAATTATTCACAGACCTAGCTAGATAGCAGATAGCTACATGCATAAAATTGATCTACGTACCTCTGGAGGTTTTTGTTTAGAATTAGGGGTTTTGTCAGAGACTATCAGACGCTGAATCGGGACACCTGGGTCTTCCACGACGTCGGTTACTGCCGGAACTTCAATTTCTGTTACAAACTTGACGTGCTTTGACTTTGTCTCCTGCAGCTTGACCGACTTGGTCGACGACCCCCTGTACGGGGTTTCGATATCCTGTAATTCTGCTTGTTTCTCGGAGACGTCGAGGGGCACCGTTTTGGTGGCGGCGGCCTTCTTCCAACATAACCAGCTGCGACTACTGTTCTTACTGATCTTGTTGCTGTTGTTGTCATGGGATCGGAAGGTTTTGTTCTTCGAGAATCTGAAACAACCTAGAAAGGTAGTGGTTTTGGGTTTCAAAGGAGGGCTTGTTTCCTCAGAAACCTTGGCCATGGATTTTCTGAGGAAAATATGGCCGGCATGGAAATGGAGAAGGACGTCTTTCAAGACCAACTAGATGCCTGCTCCCCCGCGGAATCGGATTATATACATGCCTGCCTCTTTCGCCAACACAATAATCATATATTATAGAAACCAACTATTAATCCTACTGAATTTTCCATTTGAGCGTGGATTATTTATTGGCTTCATAGATTTGTAATAATAATGGGTTTGGTTATAGTTACGACTTGCGACTTTGTGAACAGAAGGATGGTGTATGACTTGGACTTCGTAAATGGCACAAGGAAGTCATTGCACGTTTTCACCACGTCCACGTTTACATGATCATCGATCGTATATATATCATCATCCTTCTATGTAATTGCCTGCCGTTGATGCCTTGCTTAACACTCTCCCTGTCTCTCAACTAATCCATTTGATTTTCAACTCACGCGCATACAAGTGTAAAGTATATATGAGACCATCAAATATATATGGGTGCTGGTTTTGAGACCATCAAATCCCTGTCATTCTTATACTTGTATATATTCTATCTCAACAGGCATAGATATGCATGCCTATATCTTAACTTGGACCTGGCATCCTGCTTATTACCACGACCAATATTGATGAAGCTATTCAGGAGTAACAATTCAATTGACAAGTTTTAAGACTAGTAAAAACCGGGTGACAATTTCACCGCATTTTACAAAAATGTTTGAATTTATTGAACGAATTGATATGAAATTTAAATTTAGGACCAAACAACCTAGCTGGGTATAACTTGCTGCGAGTATGCAGCTATAGATTTTCAGAAACATCAACAGTTGGTAAACTAAAACATGAGCTCCATTCCCTACTCAATCTGCAGTACTTGTACACATTTTATTGTCCCGCAGATATTGGAACTTTTCCTCATCAGCTTTACCTGATTATTTACTGCTATTTTATCAACCAAAATTAAGGTTCCAAAATCTTTTTCTCTGTGTGTAGAAGAGATTTGAACATATTTAACAAGAGGAGTTTGTGAATGCATGAGCTGGCTTAAAGTGACATTTCTTGATTTTCAATTTGCCACATGAGATTTTGATCGATCTACAAAGTATATAGTTCGATGGAGTTTGATTTTGGCCACGCAGAATCGCAGATAATGGATAGTATATGTAAATAAGACAATATTGACCGTCTAACCTTGTATATATGCTTAAATCTTCTTATGTCTTGGCTTCAATTGCAAGTTAATTTCATATCTACATTTGTTGATAGATAACTATTTCGATCCTTAATGAAAATCAACCAAGTTGAAAGTTTTTTGATTGTTGATATACTATATAGATATCATATATACCAATGATATCAATGAATGAATGACAGATTAAAAATAAATGAAACTATTAATAGAACGGGTCGATTTGTTCGACATACTTTAACATTGTTGCAGTCTATCAAATGAATGATGACAATGATATCAATTCGTGATTGTCCTCTCTGTGATAACGAATCGGAATCAGTTAAGTACTGTTGGTGAAACAAGTGTGTGTGCTCATCCTTTTTCTTATTCAATTGACCCCCATGCCATTTCCTCTCTAGACAGATGGATTGAAGGAGTTTTTCTAAATGAGGAGTTCAGTTTTGATCCCCTCTCTAATGTTGAGACTTATGTGTGTTTTTCTGTGGTGGAACATTTGGAAAGTTAGAAGCAATATGGTTTTTAAAAATGTCAACTTTGATCAGATCAAGGTTGCTGGGCATGCTTTTCGGCTATTCTTTGGAGGAAAATATGTGCTTGAATCCGAGTGTTGTGAAGATGATCTGGGAAAAGCCGAAGTTGGGGATGTTTAAGATCAACACGGATGCAGCATGGAATAAAGACACGACGAATTGTGGTTTGGCAGCAATTGCACGTAATTCGGATGGAATTATCTTTGGTGGAGTCCATAAGATTGGGGCTACCAATTTTGTTATGGCTGTTGAGGCTTTAGCTATTCAGCTAGGTCTCAGCCTAGCCTCTTCTCTCTCCCTAGCTTTCTCTTTTTCAGTTGGAATCAGATTCTCTGGGTCTTATTTCAACGCTTTTAAACCCTTTATCAACTGTTGACTGGATGGTTGCTCGCTCAATTAATTTGATCCGGAAGGGTCTTTCAAGTTTTCAACAAGTTAACTGGTGCTGGGTCAGTAAGAAGGCAAATGCGGATGCTGACTGGGTGGCTTCGTATGCGCTGCACATGGTGTGTCCTGTCTCGTATCGAGTTAGTTAGCAAGAATTATTACTAAACATGGTAGGTTATTAGGCTAGGTAGCTGCCAATTTATATGGATATTTTCTTTTTTGGCAATGACTTTATATGGATCTTCATCTGAGGAATCGAGTATAGTTTGTGGAGGTAGGTTGCTCTAGTTCATCCAAGATTAGAACTATCCGCGCTGGGTAGATCATAAATAATGCGTGGGCCTTGGCATGATCTCCTTGGGTTTTGAAACTGAACCCAAACCTGAACCATAAGTAGATGGAAAATGGGTCAAATTGCCGTGGAAAATGGGTCAAATTGCCGTGGAAAATGACAGGCTGCAGAGATGGAAAATGGTCCAATCTCTCTCTCTCTCTCCCAGTAGTTGGGCAGCTGCAGAGATGGCAGGGTGGGATTGGGAAGAGAGTGAGAAAGGTTGAGTTGGTCGTGAAATCCATGAAAGGCAATGACGCATCACCCAACCCATCCCACGTTTGGAGGGTAAGAGACCTCGCGCTCTCTCTTGCTCGCCAAGAACAAGCCCTCTCCTCCAAGCCTTACTCTGCAAATCATAATCTCCCTCAATCCCCTTTTATTTGGTGGAACTCTGTTTTGATGGGCTATATTGTTTTGTTTTTTCGATTAGACCAAGTTTTCATATCTGTGTATTAATCTGCACTTTTCATTTTCTCCAGACCAGGAGCGGATCCAGCCCAGATTTGACTAGGTCGGAGCCAAAGTAAGATTTTAAAAATAAAAAAAATTAAATAAGACACATAGCTGAGTTTAGTTCAGTTGGCTAACTGTGTGGATTTGATCATTTCTCTTTATAGGTTCCAGCCTCAACAGAGGCAAATCTAACTCTTTTTTGCTTGGTTTTTTGCTGTTTCCCAAATTTCATCTTTCGAAATTTTTTGTCTTTGACCAAAATTAAAGCCCACCCGATGTTTTGATCCTAGTCTTATAGATCCGCCAGTGCTCCAGGTAGAACTTGCTGCACTCCATGATGTAGGTCAGTAGTGTTGATATCACACCTTACTTGGTTTAATCATTAACCGACATCTATACGGTTAAATTTTCTTTTGGTTACATTTTGTAAACATATGAGTTGGTTAATTATCGTTTAGCAAACCTGGCTACTTATTTATGTCAAACGTGTACTCATGATTAGTAAAACCAATATCCTACCAATCAAAAAATGATTCCTGACGTAAAGAACCCTTGTCTCCAGCACCCCATTGGACTAGTCTAGTTAGCTTATCTTTTCACATCACCAGGATTGCTAATACTTAACAGAGCCATTCCAAAAGTTTTGGATGCCCTGTGCATGTTAGGGCCCTTTTTATGCTACATGAATAAACCAACAGAAATTTTTGACATACATACAGAAAAGTGCAGTATTATACGAATAACGAAAACAAGAGAATAAAAAAGAAGAAAAAAGAAGGAAAAACAAGCAGCATGACTGAGAATTGAACTCCAAAAAGAGCCATTTTGAACTTGTTTCAATTCCAATTGAACTACAACATAGATTCATATAAAGTCCCTTTCTAGAACTTAAGATAGGGACCCTGTTATGTCGCTCATGTCATGGCTGATCTAAACCGGATCTGATAATTAGGACATCGTACATACTTGCTTCTGTTTAAAAGGTAGCAGAACCAACGAAATTGTAACTATTACTAGCTTATTGTTTAGTTATATAGGCTTGACTCCTCAACTAAATGCATTGCGTCGTTCCTATAAACACCAGCTTCGTTACAATTTGTTGTTTATCTATGGTTTTAGCTGTGTATTACCTAAGATAACCAACCTGTTGTATGGTTTTCAGTCTCGGCAGTATACGCTGAGTGGGGAACAAAAAATTAATTTTTTGTTATGACCTCTGGTTGCACAAGGCAAGATGGTTAAATGACATTTTCAAATTTCAACATCACAGTTTTGGGAAGAACAAGCATAATTGTTTAAGAGGTCTGGTTCGAGACTAAACATAACCAGAACTGTAATAATAAGATATCTGAGCTTACAATGTTCATTTTAATCTTATCAAATTTTAACTGGAGAATATAAGAATTGAAAAGTGATGGGAGCGAATTAGTGTGCTTACAATCCTATCCAGCCGTGCAATTGACCAAGAGGGTATTGCCACCATTATCGTTCCAGAAGGCAAGTATTCAGCATAGAAGGTTGGGGGGATATTATCTTCGTCATTGATGCGGAGTATGAATTTGGACCAATGGAACTGGCGGCTGTAGACAGCGTTCCCCTCCACGTAATCCATTTGCGTGCACCAAATAAAAGCCAATTTTAGTGTTGGTACAGAGGTATCAGTGGTGATTATATGTGTATGTAGCGGGATAGAGACAATGGATACATAGTTTATAGTGATTTACCCTGTTATTTAAAGATAAAGGGCTAAATCCACTTAACATGTACTATAAGTTGAGGTGCCTTATCGGCATCTCAGAGTGTTACAAGTGGTAGCGGTTAGTACTACCTATCTGATCCTCTAATGGGAAAGGGAAAGTCTCCTATATATAGAGGGAGGAGACTCCGCCCTTTTACATATCTCCAATGTGGAACAAGATGTCCAAAGTGTGTTCCGTGAGGGCATGTTGGTGAGGCCGGCAATGTAGTTTCTCCATGTCGAATCGACGATTTTTGAGTGTCGTTGCGTAGCTTGCATGGCGAGCTTCGTGATGTAAGTCGTGGTCGGATCTCGTCATGACTCGTGGACCCACATAAAGGGTGTCACTTATGCTTGGGGGAGTAGACACACTAGTGGCTACCCCAACAAGTCCCTGAAATCCTCAAACAAGAGCACCTTCTTGGTTGGGGAGTTAAACCAAGTCACCAAACAAGTGACAACAAGGTGGCACCCAACCCTATTAGTCCTCGAGCTCCTCAAGAAAGAAGGGGCTCTTCCATATGCTTATGAACATTCATATAGCGGAAAACACTACAATAGATATGCATGCATAAGCGTGGATCCGCTCCACCAGCATTTAAAGCCCGAGGACAACCCGACATACATACATAGATTCTCTCCACGCATTTTCTTTTGTATAGCTAAAAACGCTACAAATGAAATAGGATTATCCTAAGCTATTATCCTTGGGCAACCAAGAATAAAGATAATTCTATAGAAATTTCATTTCGCAACGAAAATGCGACCGCTTCTCACAAACATATGGTTTTCTTAGCAGGATACTTCGAGACTTTCAGAGCTCAACGCGCCACATAGCAGCGCTAATTTAGAGAACAACGCTCATTCATCAGCCAAAAGAGAGGTAGCGCACAACACTCATTCATATGGCGGAAAGCGTGATCAGGCAAGGAAAATGCAACGGCTAGCGCTCAAACAACGAGCAAATAACGACCCATCAGGACGTTGCAGCAAGAAAACGCATTTCTCCATCAAACAGCGGAACGTCGAGTTTCAACGATGCACGCCCCAGTTTGCACTCCAGCCACATAAAGCGCCACTCAGGTAGCACCCGTCATTCATAAAGCGCCACTCAGGGGCGTGCCAATCATCCATGCAGCGCCCGTCATGAAGCCCCTTCCCATCAACGCATTCAGACAACGCCTTCAAGTAGCAGATTCCGCTCTTTGAGAGCCAAGCAGCAGATTCGGCTCCCTGAGCGCTAAGCAGAATCAAGCAGCGGATTCGGCTCCCTGAGAGCTGAGCAGCTTATTCTTCTCTCTAAGCGTCAAGCAGCTCATTCTGCTCCCTGAGTGCCAAGAAGAATTCATATAGCGACAAACATCCCGCGTAACATTTTGTCATCAAACGTCGTTTCGCTCTCAAGTAGCGTACCACATTCAGACAACTCCCTGCCTATTGAGAGCGCCATCAGACTTCAGAGCGCATTCCATCTTTAGGCAGCGCTCTCCGCTTTCAGACAGCAACTCGCTCTCAAAGCAGGGGAGTCGAGGACTTCTCAATTCGACAAAAATCTAATTCCGTCATAAGGAACAAGCTCAGAAGCATATGAAATATCCTTTTCTTGTTTGAGGAGCTTGGGGACTAATAGGGCTGGGCGCCACCTTGTTGTCACTTATGCTTGGTGACTTGGTTTAACTCCCCAACCAAGAAGGTGCTTTTGCTTGAGGACTTCGGGGACTTGTTGGGGTAGCCATGAATATGTCTACACCCCCAAGCATAAGTGACACCCTTTATGTGGGTCCACGACCTATGACGAGACCTGACCACGACATACATCACGAAGCCCGTCATGCAAGCTACGCAATGACACTCGGAAGTCGCCGATCTGACATGGAGAAGCTACATTGCCGGCCTCATCAACATGCCCTCACAGAACACACTTTGGACAATTTGTCCCACATCAGAGATATGTAAAAGGACGAAGTCTCCTACCTCTATATATAGGAGACTCCCCCTTCCCATTAGGAAGAGATAGGTAGCACCAACCGTTACCACTAGTAATACATGAGATGCTGATAAGACGCCTCAACTCATAATACATGCTAAGTGGATCGTCCATAGATAACGGGGTGAATCACTCTACATTCTACATATATATATATATATATATATATATATATTCAGTACATCTCTCCGGACTCGTATCAGGAATGGGGAAAAGACAGGCCGTTCAGTATCCGAGGGAAGGTTGATGCCATCGTTTGGGAGTCCCTGGACTGGTCGGGAGAGCCATTCCTGACGAGGAATATCATAAACATACAAAGCCGGACAATAGCACCTCACCATGGGAATGGGATCCGGAAGTCCAAAGCATATCAGAAACGAATTTCTCACCAGCACGGTGCTTCTGTAGAGATGGGGCCACTGGCAATGCTCGTGTTCCAAGATTTATCCTTGAGATTATATTTGCCCAAAATAGACGGCTGCGCAGGCGTATGTTGGACCCAGACAAAGCAAGCAAGATTATTGGCGAGAAATCATCAGGCGTGGCGACAAAATCACCTGACTCAACGTTGTCGCAGCTGAAGCGGAGAATCTTACACCCAGCATCTCCTAACAACAATGCATAAATCAGATCGCTCTTGCCAGAAACCGCCTCCCCATTCACATAGCTGATATGTTCACCCCATTTATCGCATCTCTGCCAAGAGAGCTGCTGCTGCAAGTCGATGTGGAGACTTCCATTGGGTTCCCACATACCCCTATCCCTCCTAATGGTAAGGCCACCCATTAAGAATAAACGGGCGGCATTTTCGACCTTAAAATTTAGACGGGGAAGACGCAGATCTCTGACTTTATCTTGTACACATCTACGGATATAGTGTTCCTCCCCCAACTCATCATCTGCGGCTGTTTCTGGATCATCTCTCTCCTCAATCACATACCACCGATGATCGGTCGGACGACTGCCAACAAAGTGTAGGCAGATCGACATATCCATAACTCTCTGTCTCTTTCTTCTTTTTGCAAACACTAATTTGTTTCCCTTTTCTATCGTTGTGATGAACAGAGGGGTTGAGCTTTTTTTCGGGATTGAGATGATGAACTAGAAGACTGTTTCTTTTTACAAACCCTAGACATGTTTTCAGGTTGAGGATCGAATTGAAGAGTTCTGATCTTGGTTTT
>OX637577.1:27827405-27891047 GCA_951800085.1 Comarum palustre | reverse complement strand
TGAAAAAAGAGAAAAGAAAAAAGGATAAGAACAGTATATATATTAAGGTTACTTGCTTGTCCAGCCGACATGAGTTACATTCACAGATTGTTCGTTAGATATTTCATTTCTCCGCTCCATTCATGGTAAATGAAAAATTAAAAAAAGTCTATGTTATTTTGGTTCTTTTTCCTTGAATAATTTCTTTATATATCTTGTTTCTTTGGCATTTTATAACTTTATCTTTCTCAAGTCTCAATTGTCTGGCATGTAAATTGATTTAGATCCTTGTGATTTCATGTGTCATGTATGTAGTGTATATATATGAGGTAAGCATGACACCTTTTTTTACCCAAGTTAAAGCAGATCTTATTCTGTCTCTACATTCACTTCACTGTTGAAAGAGGGTTAAAAGGCAAATGGAAGCAGGCACACGCAAAGAGCCATGCCAGGATCAGGGTAATTTTAAAGCAGGGGAAGCAATGCAAAGTTAATCCTCCTCCTAACTGCGTTTTCGGTAACAGTAGTCGGTGCGAATCCACCAGGACAAAAAAGGAAGCAAACATTAAAAGGTGGGAAAGAATCCAGCACCAATTAACCTAAGCTAGAAAAGCAGAGATGAAGAATGCACGTGGTCCTAACGTTGCGATCCCAGAGAGAGAACAAAAGCTCCAACCCAAAGTTAAGATGCTTGGCAGAAAGCTGGCCATGCTAGCCAAGGCAAAAGAAAACCAAAGAAATAAGATATGTATAGGCTGAAAACAGTACCCTTCTTGCGCACCTTCGTTTTTGTCTTGCTTTGAATCGTGCAAGGAACCCCAGTAATTAACCAGGCACGGTTAGTTTCCATTTCCTCTTATCATTCATTTGCGTTCAACTGGTATAATGGCTCTGTTATCAGCCTACCTAGCTGCACGACCATCCTATCTTGATTTTGATTCTGATCATGATGGAGCAGTAGTAGTAGTAGTAGTAACTCAGTCTATCTCTACCTCTGTGTGGTCTGGGCAAAGTAGTACGTATACAGTATGATAATACATATCGAAGAACTTGAGGGAGATTGTGCGTGAATTGTTATAATTGTGTTGAGAGGGACGAGTGCCTGAGAGGAACAAGTCCAACAGTGGCACTGAAAAACATGGTGACCTTTTTATAAGGCATTTATAAGGATTACAAATGCTCAGAAAACGACCTTCCATCTTTCTCACTCTCACACACTTGCAGTACTACCCAGCTTTCTCTCTTCCAAATCAATTCAATTTGGTTTCATGTGTAGCATGTAGGTCACCAATGCTTGAAAGCTGCTTGCTTTCCCTATCCTTTTTCGCAAAAATGGTCCCAACAAAACAATCTAGCTAGTTAGATTTTGGTTAACTGATTAACCAGGCCAACAGAACTACCCGTTAATCCAAGTGTCGTTCCCTAATCTCATATTCCTTTTTCTTAACTCTCAAGTAAGCTAGCTCCATCCGCCGGTAATTACCTAGCTAACTCCGATCATCGATCATGGATATATGCATACATGCCTAGTCTCGATCCACGCAAAACTGAACATAGTAGCAGAAGCGCGTAAATCGCTTCTGCTATCATGTCTTGTTGAAAATGTCTACTCGATCAATTGCATACGAACAAAATCGAATTAAAAGCAGTGGTGTAACTAACAACAGTGACAATAGGTCATATTCTCATGCATTGGGCTCGTATTAGGATGGCTGTGCATGGCCAATGAATTCTGGGATGCATATACATGTACCAGAAGAGAGCCACATGGCTTCAACATTTCAAATTGCTTGACCTAGCTACATATATATGATCTGAATCCTATGATTCCCTCTATTTTTTTGTAAGGACCCATAAGAGCATTAACTAGCAACTTAATTTCCTTTATTAGGATCGTTCTTAGTCTCTACCTAGCTAGCTACATACATAAGATAACTTCAATATACAGGAAGCAAATTAACCTGTAAAATTCACCTGTCCTCCTATTTTTATCTGAATTTTTGAAAAATATTAAATACATGAGGACCCAATTACAAACATTTTAACCATTTCCCCAACCTTGGTCAGAAAATAAAGACCCCCTTCCCCTACTCTGCTACAGAAACAATAATTAACTGACAAGGGGAAAAAAAGATAATGGGATCTGCTTAAATAAGGCTTGCTGCATGTGAAAACAAAAACAAAAAAACAAACAAATTGAATGCCCCTTTTAATTAACAGCTAGTGCATGCTGTGGTGGTAATGATCGATCCCTCATCGCTGCCCTTCACTTAATTTCTCTCCTCCTTCGGTGGTGGCGGACGCCGTCATGTAGCTCATGCCGAGGGACTGGTCGTCTCGTCGACGGAGGGTCTCACTCCGGCATGGAAGTGTTGTTTGCAAGACGGACAAGTGATTTGCATAATGGCGGAGCTGACTTTCTTGGTGGATTGCTCTTTTAGTAGCTGAGCCTTTTGAAGCTCAGCCTGCGCTTGTTGTCTGATCCTCTTTGCGTTTGCGAATTCCACCTCGGCCATCTCTATTTGCCGCTTGGCTTCTAGTCTGGCTTCTTCGGCGTAGGCCTTTTCTGACATGGCCAACTTCAACTCCTCTGAGGCAAAGTCCTTCAACCTCGCTACATCCCAACTTGCTCCTCCACCAATGCCAATATTCGTGTTCATTTCCCTTGAAGAGCTTCGAGGCAAATCGTTCTTTTGATCGTCGCCGTGTGATGATCCGCCTATGGATAGCTTCAAACGGGTTACGTAGTTATCCTCTTCGTTTCGAGGGGAGGTTTGTGTGTCTGACGATGGAAGGAGTTTAAGTTCCAGCATATGCTCTTGTTCATGTTCTTGTTGTTGGTGATGATGGTTGTTAGAAGTGGAAGGATTACCATCATGGCCCTCGTGAGAGCTTATGAACACAACCGGTTGCTCATTTGGCTTTGGCATTACTGGTAATCCGGGCATCGGATGAGGTGCATTGTTATTAATGCTGAAATGGCCATCGCTGGAGGGGCTAGTGCTCGACGCTGTTCTTGATGAGCAGGCAGGTACCGGCGGGAGAGCCTGCAGTTCTGGCCGGACAACATGTCGCATGCTGCAAGTGTCTTGGTGCTCAATGAAACTCTCCACTCTGTTGAAACAAACGACAAACAATTAGAATGATAAGACTGACTAAATAGATCATCCTTAAACTAAACATGGTATAATGCAGCCATATCTTGGTGTCCTTTTTATACTAATTAATCATGAGCAACAAGATCTCTGCCCATAATCCTCAAACAAAGAACTCAGGCTGTTCATGCAGGGTTACCAACAAGCAAATCTATATAAAATTAGAAGGGATCTCAAGTACTATGGATTACATGAATAGGTTTAACTAATGATACACCTAAATATAATATTAATCCAAATAAATTAATTGGGTCTAACTTCAATAATATTATGAAGGTTTTGCCCAGGAATTTTGAATTTCAGCCAAACTATGGAAACCATTCTTGGGAAATGCACAGTAATGCTGCTGCAGAGTCTTTGAGCTTTCATTGGTTAGCCCAGATCACATACAGAGCCAAACCATGAAATGATGGGGTCAGCTTCTGCATAGTGCTGCAATTTTCAAGGAGGAAAACCCAACCAACAAGCTACTACAGTAGCTTATGGGGGTCTTCAAGATTTGTTCTTATTCGCAGAACCTGCTTTTCATGGGAGAGAGGGTTTAGGGTTTCAATGAAGGAAGGAGACACTAGCCATTTCAAGCAACTACAACATGGAGTAATGCCCCTTTTGCAAATAACAGAAACATACAAAATTAAGTAATAATAATTATATTTCCCGTACGAAATTAATAGAAAATTTAATCTGTAGTAATGAAAATGAGAAAACTGATGATTCTGAAAAAACAAACCTGGAAAACACACGGCCACAGTCGCAGGAATGTCCTCTGGTGCCACAGGTCTTGAGATGGGCCTTGTAATCGGATTGTACGGCGTAGCCTTTGGAGCACTTGTCGCACACCCATTGCTTGTGGTTGCTGTGCTTTCGCCGGAAATGTTTCTTGATTCCGACGAGATCGCCGAGCGCGTGACAAGCGTCGTGGTGGAGACAACTCGGTTCCGGGCACACAAACACTCTCTTCTTCACCTGATCCTGTATTTCCCGCTTCAGTAGCTTCCAGGGCACCTTGTGTCTTCTTCTGTGCATCTGCAGATTCTGGTCTCTCTGGAAGCCCTGGTTGCAGATCTCGCATACATAACGGTCTGATTCCAATAACGTTTTCGGGGAGAGGGCCACAACTTCTGCATCCGGATCTGAAATTGAATCCGATCGTTTCAGGATGCATGTTTGTGTATCGAATTGATGGGTTAAGACTTAGGAGTTTACGTACCTGGGGTGCCGGCGGGTCGGCGTTTTCTTTTGTGCGTGGTGGGGGGCGGTGGTGCTCCATTTTCTAAGGGAGGGAAGGCATGCTGATGATGATGATCAGATGAAGGAGAGGGAGCAGCAGAGGAGGCAGTGGTAGTGTTGGTGTGGTTGTTGTTGGCCAACATAGGGTGGAATGAGTTTGGTGTGAGAGTCCACTATATGAAACTAACCCAACAGAGGTAGAAGTAAATCAATCCCTACACTTGTACAGCTAGCAGTTGGAATCACATGGTGGGTGGGTTTCAGGCTTTCAGCTTTAGAGGGAGAAAGAAAGAGAGTCAGGAGAGGAAGGAGGAAGAGGAGGAGAGAATATGGAGAGAGAGGGGAAAGCTCTTGCTTTCTGCAATCAACTTTCTTAAAGGTTTAAGAAGAGGCTTTTGAGGAGGTGAGGGAGGGCTTTTGAGCTAGGTAAAGCTTTTTCCTTTTCTCTCAGGGAGGCTTTTTCTCTCTTGTTTGTAGGTTTTGTTTTATCATTGACCACCCTTGAGCAGGTAAGGTTGTGGCCAGTCTTGTTTAGAAAGCTCCCTTCTTTTCTTTTTTCTTACAGAGAAAAAATTAGTGATGGATATATAGAAGAAGGAGAGAAAGAGTCACACACATAAGACTGGGGGGAAGGCCCACTTCAGAGGCAGAATTAGACAGAAACAAAAAAACATCCTTCCCATAAGAAAACAAACAGTCATTATTCGTCGCACTAATAACTTATTTGCATGAATAAGTGCAATGCAGGCTAGGCCACCTCCACGTGACCTCATATCCTTCCTCACATGACTTGCCCACCCCCTCTCTTACTCGTAAATTCTTAGTTTTCTCACTTATATAGATAAAACGGTAACAAGAAAAATCACTTGACATACAAAAGTTGATCAAGCTGTTTAATGTCTTTATTAAGAGTTTTAGTCCTAACTCTGAATAGATTGTGAATAGCAGGTTTGATGGGTGATCGGGTTCGTGCGTATGCGACAAGAGATTAATTAGAATGTCTTTATTGAGATATATTATCGTTAGTCTCGATGAACCTGAGTCTAAATACTAATTGGGTGGGTGAGTTACTAACTTACTAGATAATCGATATAACTTGTTATCACACTCTCAATTAGAACACAAAGAAACAATGACAAGGCAAAAAAACGTACGACATTCTGCATTTATTAAAAGTGAGGTAACAAGTTATTTAGGGTAAGTTAGTACCCAATCAATATTTGTATTCTAAACAAAGAAACAATGACAAGACAAAAAAACATACGACATTCTGCATTTATTAAGAGTGAGGTAACAAGTTATCTAGATTACGTTGGTAAGTTAGTACTCAATCAATATTTGTATTCAAAACAAAGAAACAATGACAAGGCAAAAAAAATAACATACAACATTCTGCATTTATTAAGAGTGAGATAACAAGTTATCTAACTTACGTTGGAAACTTAGTACCCAATCAATATTTGTATACCGGCCACAAGCGCACGAATCCAAAAACCTCTCAAAACTACTGGCTACAATGTGAGACTCAAACTCTAAACAAGAAGATTCATACTATATACTTCGACAAATCTTATCACAATAGATGATTCGTTCATAATTTAGCATCATCATAACCAATTAATTTATGAAAAACACGTGCTCCGTTGTTTAAAATTAAAACATGCATGCTGGAAAAACTTAAGCCGATTTACCTTGAACTAGCTAGGAGAAGATTAATGATGCGTGGCGAGCTAATCCAGATTAATGTGATTCCTCTGGTTAACTCAAGTAGTTAACTTTTGCAAAGGGGAAAGGTTGAGGCACGATTAGTCATTATCAACGAGGACGGGATGCATAATCATAATTTGTCTAACTTGTAATTTGCCATCTTAATAAGTTCGATCAAGACAAATATTTTGCCGCTCTTAAGCATCCACATAAACATAGAGACCTTAGCTTTGCCCCTTTTTGGGTCTTCAAAACTTGTGGTGATTAATTTGTAATAATCCCAGTGGTTGAATCCAAATCAACCACATAAATATCCCCCAAGTCACCAACAATTTTGATGGATATCATTGCTAATGCGCACCCCCACAAACTTATGAAACACAACAAAATCAAAGGAGAAAAACTGTTTGGCAAAGTTTGGACAATTGTGTTCAATTGATGATAAATAAGAACTTATATTTATAGCGAATTATACCATTTTATGTCATTTCAACGTCAATTTTTTTAGAGCAAATTACAATCTAGTTTATTTGAAAGAAGTGTGATATTATGTAATCATTGAAATGACGAAAATAGTTAACATTACATCAATAGGAATAGAATAATTTGAAAATAATGCATTCTCAATGGACTCTTGATATTTGTAGCTTGGTAGCTATACAGGTCATGTCGGTAGTTGGGAATATGAACCGGCTTGAGTTCGAGCTTCTTTACATGTATGTATGGTCGGAACTGGATTATTCCACTATTTTTTATTTTAGGTAATGTTTATTTACAAAAAAATAAAATTTAAACCACGTTTTAATGAAAAAAGATTTTAAAATTCAATTGAATGAAAAATACACTTATGTGTGTTCAAACACACAAATGTTTATTAAAATTATATTAAAATAATAATTTTTAAGACATTTTTACCCATCTCTTACTAAAGAGATAAGACTTTGCATGAGCACTACCGGACTCCGGTCATCGATCGCCAAATTCCGGCCACCGATTGCCAGTGCCGGACTCCGGTGATCAGATTTCTCAGGTCGTCAGATTTCGGTCACCGGTAAATCGGTTACTGACATCTAGTAACTCAGATATTTTAGTTACTGACCCCTAGTAACTGAGTTCTAGACCTTAAATAATCACTAAATCGGTTACTAACGTCTAGTAACTTGAATATTTCAATTACTGACCCCAGTAACTCAGTTTCTAACCTCTAATAACCACCAATAAATTGGTTACTGACACCCAGTGACTCGGATAATCCAGTTACTGACCCCTACTTACTCGATACCTCGATTACTGTCTATCAGTAACTCGTTTACTTACCCCAGTAACCATCAATAACTCTGTTACTGACACACAGTAACTCAGATATTTCAGTTATTGACCCCCAGTAACTGAGTTGTTATCCCCCAATAATCATCAATAATTTGAGTTACTGGATGTCAACTATGTTGCATGGAATTGGAAGCGGAAACGTGGAAGATAAGCGTTTAGAAGCGCGAAAGCGTTTTTTTCTCAAAATTTGTTGGAAACGAACCGTTTTAGAGGCATCCAAGTGTAATATATTATGATTTATATATATATATATATATATGTTTAGTTTTATTAAATAAGTAAATTATTTACTCTTAGTAATGATTAATTTTATGTTATATCATTACCTCTAAAAATTAATGTATTTAATTAAATAACAGAAGTTGTATTAGGGATGGAAAAATGAAAATACTGAAAATAATAAACCATGGTAGAATCCTGATCAAACACAACCGCCTTATCTCTCTTTATTCTCTCTCCTTCTAACTTCCACAACCTCTATCTTCCCTAACCATCTCCTATATTTTTTATCTCTCTCTAATGTTCTGACTATTCATCCGGAACATACAACCCTCTTCCTGGGATTGCCTCTATTAGAACCTCGATCTACCTCCATCTCCACTTGTTCCATCTCTTCTTTGTCATACTTTGTCTGTTTCATGTCCTTTCTCGGCCTCACTGTCTGTCTAGCAGTGGCTGAGCCGATTACTTCATCTTACGCTTTTCTCCTTCCTAAAATGCACTAGATAAGAATTAAACAGCTCATCCCAAGCTTAACTCTCCGAGAATAACATCGAAACAACCTGTAAAATCTTCATATCCGCTTTGAAACAACAGAATGATTTACTGAGAGAAATCGAAAGCACGCGCTTCCCAATCGAAAATTTTGCTTCCGTCACGGTTCCAAAGCAAGATTTTCTTGGAAACGTGATTCCACTTCGCTTCTGTTTCGGAAGCGCGAAGCGTGATAGAAACCAAGCTTTCATGCAACGTAGGGTGTGAGTAACTCAGACATTCCAGTTACTGACTCCTATATTGAAAAAGAAGAATGTAACTTCCAACAGAAAAGAAGGAAAAAAGGAGAAGAAGAGGATATTGCTTTATTATTCCATAGTTTACATCATCTGCCTTTTATCAAACTAATTGCATACACATGAGAAACACAGTGTTGCTATATACCACCAAGATTTTACAAAAATAACATGATTAGAATGAGCCAGTGGGTAAAATAATCATGTTGAAAAATGCACATAATCATCATGGCTAAAATAACCACACAAAGCAACAACATAAACACATAATAGAAAGACACTATATGTTTCTACGCACTCCTTTTCTGACAACATATTTTCAGCTATGAAGGATTCAGAACCCTTGAAAGCTAGTCTTCTACACAAAATTAAACATGGATCCAACTTAGCATAAAGGTAGTGTCTGTACTGAACTGGTAATAAGCTAAAATCATTCATACTTCTATGTGTTACCTGACATTGTAGTGGTGCCAATGATTTTGGAAGTCATGTGCAGCTTGGAAGCAAAAAACTTACAGGTTGTTCAACTTCCTTTACTTCACCACCATGCATTCTTTCACTAAAGGGAGCTATTCCATTCGGTACAAAACCAGCATCCTAACACTGAAAGCACATAGACGATATCATAAAGTATACAGGTATACTAACTTTCAATCGATAAATGAAGAATCAATCATCTTCAATGCACATACCTCTAATATCAAGTAATTGGTCACATTATAAGAAGCAAGTAAATTTTTAACACAACTTTGCTATTAAAATTTGAACCAATTGAGATCTAAATAGAGAATCAAGACCTAATTAGTTTGTACCTGGGGGGGAAAACGACGTCATGCGACTGCATCTTCCAAACTATTTTCGTTGAAATTCAAGATCTAGCGGCAGCAGAGCTCTGTCTTGGGCTGAGTTCGGTCGTAATGTCCAATTTGGAGAGAGAAGTTTCCAGATCGAAGATCAAAGAGAGAAAGAGATAAGAATCTAGCGCCGGCGTCTAGGCCATTTCACGTCCCTGAAGACGGTGGAGGTGAGGCTTGGTCGTCGGATACGGTGGAGGCGAGGCGAGGCTAGGCTAGGTCTTTGACGATGAATCTATGCGAGAGAAAGGCGATGGATCTATGTGAGAGAGAGGCGAGGACGAGGTCATTAAAAATGGGGAAGGCAAGGTGAGTCTGAAAAGGTTGTCTGTCGTGTCGAGATCGAGGAGTGTTTCCATCGTGGCTAAGGAGTGTCACCGGTGAGGCTTTGATGGTTGAGGTCTCAATGAGAGAGAGAGATCAGTCAGATTGGGAGATAAGAGGAGAGACAAGAGAGAGAGAGAGAAAAAAATAGACGGTAGATGTGGAAGAGATATGAGTAAAAAAGTAATTAGCTTAAGTTTAATTGAAATGGACATGAAAAAAAATTCATTGGAGTGAGTAACAAAACCATATAATTATTACTAAATAGACATTTATCATTTTTATTTTTTGTTGTTTATGTAATCATAGATACGTTTGTTTTCAAAACAGTAAAAAGATAAATGACACAAATATCTTATGATATTTTGGTTCTACTTTTAGAAAAAGAAACATATTTTAGATTTAAAAATTTTACAAAAATCAAACACCAAAATAGTGTGTTTTAATTAGGATTTGATAGAATGAATGAATATTAGACAAAAAGGAGAAGATGCTTATACTCTGTGTCTCGATGAGTTGGAAAGAACGGAAGGTTGATGGGAGAAGGATTCCTATCACATGCTAGGATGAACGGAAAAGAAAAATAGCCCCAAAGAAACAAAGTAATCATCTCTCCCAAGTCCTAAGTGTCGTGGATTCCAAATCTATCCCTTTCCCTTAAAACTAACCCCGTTTATTTATATCTATGTATCCAACGTGGTAACCCCTGTGCTTTAAAAAAACTCTGTTGACTTTGGCCAGAAAGTCCAGTTAATTATTTAATCATGCATAGTTTAGTATTAGCCTATAAAGCTTGGAACTTTACTTTATAAGATGCATTAGTTAATTAGACTTGAGTACTTCGCATGAAAAAAAGAAAGTTCACTATCAACTACTGACCAAGTTATTGTCACATGATGGAGGTGTTTTTGGTCATTCACATTCTGGAGGTTAAGCAGTGCAAATCCTTGGAAGAAAACAAGGTTCGAAATTTCCTTAGTTTTGGAACAAATTATCCACCTGCGTGGTTGTTGTTCAAAAATAATCTCCGTACGAGATTCAAATTAGAGAAAATTTCTCGCGTCGGACAATCGAATTGCTTAATGAACGAAATATGGTATGAAATAATTCAAGGCATGCCGAAAATGACAAAGGGCGGCAAAATTCAAATATACTGATGTGATTTTGGGTACTTTTCCAAGACATGCATGTTGTACATTGAGATTGAAAGCAAAGAAGGTAATTAAGCGTACTCCTTGGATGAGAAAATGTGGAAGGAATTATTTAGAAGTATGCAAATATATAAGGCATATATATGATTGAGTATGTTTCAATAATTTTGATGATGGAAGGAGGCAGGGAATTGGGGCATGGGGGGTGGGTAGGGGTAGGGCAAATGAGCTCGATCTGTGTGATTGCACTGATATCTGAGAGCCCTTAATTTGTCTTGTTGGTATCCAAAGTAGAAGCCAAATTTGGCATCTATTCCTTTCTTTACTGTTACACTGAAAACCAGAAAAGAGGGGAGAAAAACTATAAACAAATTGAACAATATTTTCAAAATATATTGCTCGTGTTTTAGAGTCCCGCTAAGCCATCATGGTCCCATTCGTATCCATCATTTCATTCCCTAAACAACACAGAGATTCGTGTGTTTTCTCTAACCCGCCTCCTTCATCGAGCTTTCATCTTTTTTTTCTTTTTGATAATCAAGTTTCTGAAAATCCACTCATGAAATGCAATGAGTGCGGGAGAGACAGAGCGAGGGCGACTTGTTTTGTTTACCGGGTAATGTCAGGAGGGACTGGAAAAGTAGTAAGAAAAAAGGGAAAAGAGTTCCAGCAGTATTCAAATTTTGGATCAATCTACATTTTGCTGTTTAGCTTTTTAGAACTATTTCTTTGATATATTAACTTCATATTCCAGCAATTGCTGTCTCTTCAGTCGATGAAGTTTTTGTATGTAATAACCCAGAGAGCCAGACCCCAAGAAAATATATATAGATTATCGATAAAGAAAACCAAGTAAAGACAGAAAATGACCACGGACTGGAAGAGAGCGGGTAAATTAGCACAGAGACAAATATACCTCATAGGTTCATGAGCAGAAACTGAACCAGTTTCAACTTGTTCCTTAGCAGTGCCACAGTTATGCTACTTTTGCCTGTGCCAACCAGTATAGTCCTTTCTAATCTAACCAGCAATCAACACTATATGCAAATATCATCGATAAATTCTTTCTGTGATCATCTAGACACCCAATAATATCAAGCCACCTTCACTAGTGACGGGATTAAACTGTCCTACGTCCCAGATGCTAGGCCCTACAAATTATTCTTTCAAATAGTGAACACTGATAGTGCATAAGAGGACTCATAGAGTTTGATCACTATTCCAGAAGAGGGGCTCACAATATATAACCATTATACAGATCATTCTCTAATCCCTTTTCAGTTGAGAAAGATTATTAACGTTCATGTGTTCATAACAAGGTTTGGCATATAGAGCATCAATGCCATATCTCAGTTTAACATATCAAAAGCTAAAGTTTGGTAGTGCAGAGCTCTCCTATAAATCCTGCAGTTCATCCTGTTTTACTTTTTACTTTCTTTTCTGTGGTCGAAGTAAATAGAAAGTTGTTGCCGTTTGAAACTGAACCTTATATTTGAAGGGATATGAGACTTTCCACTTTTAGGCGTGCAACCAACAAACATGAATTAAACTACGTTACTCGATCGTTCCGACATTAAGCTTACCTACTTAGCCAATTACAAATATTAATCATACATTTGATGCACAAGATGAAGTTTCATATCTTCTTCCTCTCTTCGTCCCGATGAAAGAGAGGTTCCAATGATGTTAAGAGGCTTAGTATTTGTATATAAGGCCCATTACTTTTTCATAATTGGATCTCCCCCCGATAAAAGCTCTAGCGTGCTAACATGTTGGTCATGAATGACTACTTGACTGACTTCTTATTCGATCTTAGACAGATCTCTAATCTTCATTTCAGTACAACTACACAATTTATCAAATAGATAGATCATCATGCATGCGATCACAAAGTGAAAGAAACTATGGAGAAGGTAAGAGTATGATTTCTTTCTCGCATCGATTGCAGAGAAATATATGAGGAACTTGTTCATTGTTGGGAATTCGAACACACAGAGTATGCTGCCACACTTCACAAATGTCACAGCAAACCATTCTTTCCCCGTCGTCATCTTTAGCACCACACGGACAGTCCACAATGCAATTACCCGTCCCGGATTCAGATATGGGCCTTTCAAGCTCTCTAACAAGTCCGACTCCACCACCTCTCATATCTTTGTTGCTTCCTTCAAGCACAATCTTTCCACCCACCTCAACCAGCCCAAAAACCATATCTGTTCCCTTTGCATTATCCATACTCAAATTGGCAATCGTTTCGATGACGAAGCTTTTCAGTCCCCAGTAGATCTCTTTGAAGTTCCTCTCCACCTCGAGCTTAAGATCATTGATTGTAGCATTGTTTTTCAGTGTTAGACACTCGTATGGAGGCAATGCTATTTCCTTGCTGCTAATGATCATCTTGTTATGATCAAGCACTTGTGTACTGTTTCTTATCATTACGGTACAATAGATATTTGATTTTCCTTCAGGTCCTAGTTCGAGTTTCGCATGCGGTAACGCGCCGCAGTAATCCTTGACAAGGTACTTGGAATGAAGAATGATCCTAACAGCCATTGGAATTGCTGAGAAGATCCCTGTGGTAGTACTAGTGCTTAGCTTCTGGTCCTTGAGGATGTACTTGTACAAGTAGAACATGTCCTTCATTAGCTGGAACCTAGAAATCTTGTACCATCCCTTCACTTTGGAGTTGGTCATGACATTGCCATCTTGGTTAGGGGAGACCTTAGAAATGTCATCTAAGCAATACTCGAGAACTTTGGTTACCGGATTCAAGCTGCGACGAACCAAGTAATTACCCACAATCTGGTTGCCCAACGACTTTAACACGAAGTCTAGCAAGCCTGTGTCGCCTATATAGGCACGAGCAGCATCCCTTACTTCCTGCCTAGACACCCATCTGAAATGAGCCCTCTTTAACGCTTCCACTATCACTCGAGACGCCATTTCAACCCTTTTAGGAGACCATCTGCAAGATGTCTCCACCAGCATTCCCGGGTTATAGGAATCAATGCACGAGTTTTGATCGTCCGTGGGTAGCCGGGACTTGAGCTCTAGCATGAAATGGATTAGATCACCGAGAGTCACCAAAGAATGATCCGACAATGTGTGATACCTTGAGAAGATGAGGGAAATATCATGGCCTAATTGGTTGCAAGTAATGCCAGCAATATGGTGGATGAGTAAGCACAAGGGAATGCCTTGTAATGCTTCTATGGCGCTTTGGTACATTTGTTGAGTGACACAAAATGTTCCACGGCCAAATTTATAACCCCAACGACCAAACCAGGGCTCACTGTATGCTATTCCATGGATGAGCCTAAACTCCATGCCTCTCTTCTGTGCAACGTCGTTTAAACTCACTTTCCTACCAAAATATAGCCCACAATTTCATACATTATTATTCTCTGGGGAGTGTTTAACTTGGTTCAGACTTCAGACATTCCAAAACAAGGGAAAATATCATTTTCTAAACAAAGGAAAATTAGAAAGTAGGAAATTAGCTAAGGTATATAATCTTACCTTGCACGTAATCCAGTGCACAATCGATCCCAAAACTCAAGTATGTGGTGTCCAGGCAAGTCCGAACCCGTTTCCGCCCCATTGACACAAAGCAAATGCCCGAACCCGTTAGAGTGAAATACACCATGCATGATATGCCCCTCTAATTCCACTAAATTCAAGGACGACGACGACTTACCCGCCGGGATATCAACGTAGTTGTTATTCTTGCTATTTCCTCCACCAGTTTTGGAGTTGACCAAACAAGCCGCCGCCACCATTGTGTCCGTTGAAGGCAGAACAAAGTGGAACTTCTTATTGCAAACCATATGCTTCCCCCAGCCTGAGCTATAACACAACATCATGATCAAGTTCAACACGAACATACAAATCAATACATCAATAAATCAGAACTGCGCGCTATAACTAGTTATAGACTTATAGTTAATAGAACTTTACCTACGTATTGGCAGTGCTTGCAGTGACGATTAAGTGAGGTCTCAAAGGGTTCTTCAACGACGAAGAGAACCAAATGCACAGGAGCGTTGCGATGAAGCTGGAGTTGGAACGACCAGCTCTTCATTCCAGAAGCACTATTGCATAGGGTACTCTCCAGATGCCCATATTCGAGAAGCGCTTTCACGTTTTCCCTAAACGACGAGGCAACGAACCCAACCGGGTACCCGTTTTCTCCAAACGTCTTGAACCTGAAAACCCTCTCGCCTCTCTTCCTCTTCTTGCTCCCACTCAGGTCCAGATTATGCGACGACATCGAAACCGATCAAAGCAAGAATGGAAAGAAAGAGAGGTAGTTTGGGCAGTTATATATAAAGCTATAAGAGATCAGCATGTATGCATGTTTGATTATTAACTAGGACAAAATGCATGTTTAACGAAGCTTAGATATTGCCACGCGAATCGTGCCTGGAAATAAAATTGGGGAGCACCCGAAAGAGACTCTTCATCAACATATATAGCTCACAAGCTCAGTGCTGGGATTCAAAAATAGAGTGGATCGATATATAGGAAAGGCCGGGTTGTAATTCAGTGGCGGCAACGATGGAATAAAAGGAGGCTGGGACTAGTAAATTAAAGCAGGTAGTATGAGCATGCATTCGATAAGAAGTGTTTCACCATTGGTGAATGACTTGTGTTCCGCCAATATCTCTGCTCAGCTTTCTGGGATTAATATGTTTGCTCATTTTAACTTAATAGCTTAAGGGGTTAGGGACCAAGGTCGACGACGCAAAATTTGCTTGGCCAACTACCCTTAAGATTTATAGACAACTCTTCTTGATTTATTGGAAGCTTCTTCCAATGCTTCAGAGAACTTTGTAGTTTGTACATGCTTTTCTTAATTTGAGTAACCAATTATTAATATCCAAAATCAGATTTACAACATTTTTCAAGCCATGAGGGAACTTGGCTTCTTATTCTCTTTTGTGTGTGAAAATTTGTTTCATTTCGTGAGCCGAACTCACTGCATACCTCCAATTTACAACGGGGACTATTTCTTTAAACCAAATGTGGCTAGACTGCTATACAGTAATCAATCAATTATTAAACACAAAATCTTCTGAAAAAAATACAAATTTACTGCCAATAGAAGTTCAGAGAAGTTCACAAAATGACATTCATATAGTTCATACGCTGAGCCCTAGCCTGGCCCAATGTATATGTTAGGAGTAAGCCCTCTAGACGGGCTAATTTTACTGCCGCTTCTAGTTCGTCTATCGTTCACTTGGCCCAAACATGTCAGTTTCTAATATATCTTTCATCTTGCAATTAAACACAACATTTCTTGAAAGCCAAGGCATCTAATGTAATTTTGTAAGTTTATTCAAAATATCTAATGAAAAGGAATCCCGTACCTCCACGTATGAGACATTATGGTTTCTTAAACGGGAAAATCATCCTTAATTAGGCATAAACTATTAGATAAAATTCAGTTTACTTCTTTAAATTTTAAGGTTAAAATCAATTCAGTTTTTTTTTAAATTCATCTTTTAAGTACCATTATCTTTTAAATGTCTACACTTTGGTCTAAATTTTCATCTTAAACTCCAAATATGATATCATCTGTTAATGTGGAGTCGACAAAAAGACTTTACATATTAGTGTTAGCTCTCAATATGTATGAAAATAACCAAAATAACTCTTATGAGTCATAAGGGAAAACAATTATAAGGATTATTTTTGATTGTTTCATACATTCTGAGAGCCAATACTACTATGTACGACCTCATTGTCAGCTCCACATCAGCACCTGATATCATATTTGAAGTTCAACATGAAAATTTGGACTAAGCTGTAGGCATTTAAAAGTTAAAGGTACTAAAATGATCGATTTTCAAAAAGATTGACTGAACTGATTTTAACCATAAAGTTTAAGATATTAAACTGAATTTTATCCTAAACTATTTTCTAATATGGTTAATCATCCTTTTTTTGAACAAGGGTTAATCATCCTTAAATGGGCATAAACTATTTTCCAATATGGGTTCTTCAAATATGTGGAAACTTCACTACCATATGTAGAAAATGTCCTAACAAATGATCATTAAGTGTGGGAGTAATCAAATTTAGTATGAGTACGCCCCTGTTATCCTAAATCATCAAATCTATATCATAGATCATGTATGCAAATATAGAAAATGATAAAAGAAAATAATCTCAAATTATATCAAGACAAAATTTAAAAGAGGGTGGTGGATCGTCGAAAGAGAGGGAATTGGGCTTTGCTGTCACATGCCATATCAGCTGTGGAAACATAAGATATCACTTTGAGTCTTTGACCAACAAAAAAAACATAAGGCATATCCATGAGCTCTTTTTATATTTTGTTTCCTTTTATTCTTTTTAAGTGCAGCTATAAGTTTGATAGGTACCCCATTTTTAGATTTTCTCCTCTCTTTTCCTCTCTCAGGTCTTCTTCTCTCTCCTCTCTCTATCTCTCCTAAGTTTTTTTCTCTCTCTTTCTCTCTCACAGGTTTCTCTTTCCTCTCTCTTCTCTCTCCAGAAGGGCAAAACCCTAAAGAGCCGTTTACACCCACCCAAGTAAGTTTTCTCTCTCCTCTCTCTTCCTCTCACTCACTATCTCTCTTTCTTTCTCTTTCTCTTTCCAAAAATTTGAATATATGGGTCCTTTGTACTACTTTTAACCTGCCATTTCCATGCCTTTGCATATGTGTATATATAATTGAAGCTCCCAAATTAACATGATTCTGTGTTAATTTCTTTCTGTTAATGGTTCTTAGATCTCAGATCCCAATTTTCTCTGATTCACAAAACCCTAGTTTGTAATGCTTGCCTTGCTTTGACATTGAAACAATTGAGATCTAAATTGGGGTTGCTGAGAAAATGTGGGATATGAACAGAGGTTTTGGATCTAGGAATTCCCCAGATTTGATTGAATTGGATTAGAAATTGGTTTGCATTTTCATTTCTAATTGGGGCTGTTTTGGATCTGATGCTTGATCTCTAATTCAGTTGGGATTCCTGATTTGATTCAATGGAGATTTCGATGTTTTATGATGAATTGTTGTTTAGATTTGTGATTGAATTAGGCTGGTAGCTGTGTGATTTAGTTTATGTTGTTTCGATTTGCGAAAATAGATGTGTGATCTAGGTAATGTGATGGTGAATGGTGTTGTTGTTTATGAGGGTGCATTAATACGATGTCGTTTGTCTGCTCAATTTGTAGCTCCCCATGGATGATGATTCATTGAACATGCCCAATTGGGGATACTATGAGGCCTCGTTTAAAGGCCATCTTGGCCTGCAGCTCATGACAAGCATGGGCGAGCGTGACACGAAACCTTTTATACCCGGGCGTGATCCTCCGGTCATGTACAGCGCCAATGGATATCTTCCGCGGGATTGTGCTGTACAGGATGCTCCTGTTCTGATGAGCAACTATGTGAGGGAGAGTTGGATTAGCCAGAGGGATAAGTTTCTCACTATGCTGCCGGCCAATCCTAATTATGGTGTTATCCCGGAAACTTCAGCCGCTCAGCACGCCATGCAGATGTTACAACCACCACCTGATATATCAAGGGATGAGAGGGTGAATAGAATGGAAGAGCCAGTTGTCCACAAGGAAGGTGGCCTTTCAAAGAAAAGGCAGAATGGTGGTGCCCCGAAAGCCCCAAAGGTGAAGAAGCCAAGGAAGCCAAAGGATAATAGCAACCCTGCAGTTCCATGTGTGAAGCCCGCAAAAAAGAGTTTTGAAGTTGTCATAAACGGGATTCCTTTAGACATTTCTGGCATTTCAATTCCAGTTTGCACATGTACTGGAACACCCCAACAGTGTTATCGGTGGGGCTGTGGTGGTTGGCAATCCGCTTGTTGCACTACAAATGTGTCTATGTATCCTTTGCCAATGAGCACTAAACGGCGAGGTGCTAGGATAGCTGGAAGAAAAATGAGTCAAGGGGCTTTTAAAAAGGTATTGGAGAAGCTTGCAAGTGAAGGTTATAACTTTGCTAATCCAATTGATTTGAGGACTCACTGGGCAAGACATGGTACGAACAAGTTTGTCACTATCAGGTAGGGTTGCTCTGGTTGGTGCCATTAGTGGAGATTCCATTGCATCTTTTCTGATTCACATGTATATATTTCTGTGGCAATTTGCAGAGATCTATCAGTTAATTGTAGTCCTTGAGTTTATGTCTTGACTGTATACTTCGAATTGTTCTTTTGTTTATGTTGTAATTTCGGCTATGTGATAAGGGCCGATTTTCCTGGCCCCAGGATTATGCAGATGAGTTGTTATTTATTGGATTGTTGGATAATCTCCGATCTCTCAATATTTGTTGTTGGATGCTCCCTTCATTTATGGATTCATCGTTCTTACTGCTATGCACTCCTTTCATTTTCTTTATTGTGCGTGCTGATTGCCTACACTTTAGCATGTCATTAGTCTGTTGTAGTTAAAAGTATTAGGCGCATCTTAGGAATTGCATCTTTGAGATTATGATGAACGCCTAAACTCGTTAGTTTATGGAGTCAAAATTACGGACAAAATTCTTGCTGGTAACCAAGTTCCATCTATTGTACTCTTGTAGGTTGGATCTCTACCCAAGTTCCATCTGGAGCATTTAGAGTGAAATTCTTGTTTGCTTTTGATATTGGGTTCTTCCTTTCCAGTTAATCTGAGAAACTGAATTTTTCTATAGGGGACTTGCTTTGTAATACTGACTAGTATCTAACATCTTACGGTTAGTTGAAACTTGGAAGTATGGATTGGATTTTTATCCATCGTACATTTTATTTGTTAAAGATGGTTTAGAATGGTTCAGACTACTGTATTTCGACACATTTGGAGAGCATCCAACTTTCTAGCAAACGCAATCGCAAATCTTGGTCGTACTGCTAACTTGCAAAGATGGAACCACATCCTTCTTTTGTTTCCATAATTTAAGTTATTTTTCCTTGTAATCCTTTTCTTTTTCTTTATCTGAAACACAGATTGTGCAGCTTGATGCAATTGCAAATTGTTTGCTACAGATTTGTCATCCGGTCCTCTTCAGTAGTATGGTTTCCTAAAGATTGAGCCCAACATTATTTTAAGGCCTCAAATTTGTGATACATATAACCGCGGAAGGGGTTTTATTAAGAACTTTCTTGTTGAAGACTTTTTTCGTTTCATCTTATTTTCGATCGTATATTCACATCTCGGTCGTCTAGTTTGTAGATATATATGAGTAGATCATCTCTACAAATTTTCATACAAAGTGAAAATCGTTAAGGCATTAATAAATGTGATTCACCGATATAAACTTGAACAATTCATGTTTGACATATTTGAATCATCTATTTATTTGATCTATTTCGACCCTTTAACGATCACCAATTTGATTGAAAATTTGTAGAAGTGATATAATTATATAGACAACGGTTGAGATGAAAAAATATAATTGAAAAGTAGGTGTAATAAACCATTAAGGAGACAATCCTCTACAAGAATGTCATGAATGGATACCCTCCTCATATAAACGTCATTTCATAATCACATCTTATTGCATTCCTTACTTTAGTTCTCATCTTCAACAAATAGACAATTGAAACCCTGAAAGAAACCTTAAATCAAATATCTATAAGAATGCATGTGGACAAAACCAACAAACTTGAAGGACACCATAAATATGAGATTACTGAACCTTACAAGCAAACACCAGCAACCCACAAACCCCTTTTACCAAATCTAGTCCTGAGAACATGAAACACAGAAATGTGACTTCATAGAACTTTACTGATCTACAGATGAGTAAGATCCCATTTACATCAAGTCATCAACCATTTGCACCAAAATGATCCTTGATTGTTATCAGAAAATTCAGAACACCACCAAACGTCCCAATTTAGCCATAAATTAGAATATAATGACTGAAATATACATGTCGGGCCTCCCGCGGCCCACTTTGAAGCCCTACACTAATAAATGGAACCTATAGTCGAAATACACAAATAAAAATGGAAACCCATTATTTTTTCATCAGCATTTTATCATCCACCAATCTCAGTGGTCACTCTGGTGTGTGTATATATATGCGTGCCATAGCCAAGCTCCTTAACTCAAAACTTCTCAGACCTTCATAGTTTCATTTCTCATATGATTCATATCTCATAAGAAATTGTCCCCTTTATCCCTGTTTTCAGCAGAAACCGAAAATATGATGATGAAACCTGAAGCAAGTGTCTACTCATACTTCACCAAATGCTTCCGAAACACACGTTATTACTCAAAACCAGTGTCACACAAATCATCTAACTCAGACAAAGATTCCGTTGACTCCGTGACAACGCCGCTCGATCGATCGGAGACGGCACCAACCGTCCGGAGGAAACCAGGCGGATGGAAGGCCATGCCTTACATCTTAGGTATCTAACATTTTTTTTACTCTTATACAGTTCAATATCGATCTCTTTGTCCTCTATATCTTTTTCCTCTCCTCCCGCCGATACGATCGAGGAAGAGAGGGCGGAGCGGAGAGGCTAACGGTGGTTAAGCCGTCACGGTAAAAATGTGTACCGGGCGGTGTGGTTCAGTTACTGACGGTTATTAAATCATGAGGTGACGGAAAAGGTGACACGTTTCTGATGTGCAGGAAACGATACGCTGGAGAGGTTGGCAACGTTTGGATTGCTGGCAAATTTCATGGTCTACTTAACCAGAGAGGTTCACTTGGACCAGGTTTCAGCTTCAAACATTATATACATCTGGACTGGTCTCACCAACTTCGCTCCTCTGCTCGGCGCCTTCATCTCCGACGCTTATGTCGGCCGCTTTCGAACCATCGCTTTCGGGTCCTTCTCCTTACTTCTGGTATTTGAATCCTTAATACTTGTCTTTCTTCATCTTTGTATTCATTTCTGTCTGGCTTTTATTAAATAAGTAAAATAACAGTGTTTGCTAGAATCCAGAAGTGTCATCGTTGACATATGGTTGATTGTGTGTTTCTGGTTTTTGAGTGGCTGTGGTCGACGGTGGTTTTGGGTAGCTACAAGTATGGCACCGGTCTCTCTGTTTGTAACTTTGTACTGAGATACGGTGATATCATGAAATCAGCAAAATAACAGTATGCATGGTCCTCAGAATTACTGTAACTATATAATCGGCTTCGTACGCTATAAATGTTAAATTAAATATTCAACTACATGACATTGATGCATGGATTGTACGTGTTCTCTTTTGCTACTATCTTAATCTTGTATTCTCTCTTTTAAAGAAAAAAAATTATGTAAAAAAGCAACTCAAATATATACCAGCAGTGGCGTAGCCAGAAAGTATACGAAGAGGGATCAAAGCTAATTATGTAGGGAGAAAATTTTACTTTGTCAAGGGACAAAATAAGTCAAATAGCTTACATTACTCTTATATACAAGTAAAAATCTGAAGCACAACACATGAAAAAATGATGAGAAGGGTCATTTGACCCCTCTAGTCACCATGTAGCTACGCCCCTGTATACCAGTAAATGTTATAGTTGACCGTTAATCAATCATATACATATTATTTTCTTACAAAATACTGTATATCCCATATTCCTTGTATGTACCTGTGTTTTTTCATGTTTTAGAAAAAGGAAAAATTATAAAGATAAAGGAATTGAATATCCCAGTAGTGTTGACCGTAAGTAAGTCAATCATATACATTTTCCTTTTCCAAAATAAATCCTATATTCCTTGTTTGCTTACCTTGTCACATATATGGAATGTGTAACTAACAATGATTCATGTAGGATAGATCAGAAGCAACAAAGGCTTGTAAAAAATTCCGGAAAGATAAATTACCAAAGTTGAAAGTTTATCTAAGCCATGTATACCATACGCAATACACTGGTTAAGGCATCTTTTGTGAGCTCATCACAAACTTCCCACCCTGTTTTGACGTGGACGCAAACCATATTTTGTTCTTAGTGGAACTTGCTTGGGCATAGTTCATGCGGTCATATACATGTCGCTCTAACCTAATCATACTAGGACTTGTATAATTGCCAATTCCTTATACAAAAACTTTTGGTCGATTAAAAAAGGTGTATGCAAGTTTTATGTAAAGGGCAAAAAGTTATATTAAAAGTGTGTTTTCTTTCATGTTGAATCATATTATTGAATTATTCGCATACTTTTGGTTTTTGGGGTTGATCGTGATTTAGGGCCAGTTTCTAAATCTTTGTATGTTTTGATTGTTTGTGAGTTTGTGACCTTTTGAATATTCCCTGTCCCTTATGTGCATATATTATCTTTCACTTACGTTGGTAATGTCACTTTCAACCTTTTGAGTAACCAAAACAATGTCGGACAGGGGATGGCGACGCTGACAATGACAGCTTGGTTGCCGGAGTTGCATCCTCCACCGTGCAGCAGCGCTCAGCAGAAACTGGGGCAGTGCTTACCTCCGAGCAAAGCACAACTAGCCTTCCTGATTTTGGGGCTAGGCTTTTTCTCGGTAGGCACCGGAGGAATTAGACCCTGCAGCATTCCCTTCGGAATTGACCAGTTTGACCCCAACACCGATGAAGGAAAGAAAGGAATCAAAAGCTTCTTCAACTGGTACTACGCTACATTCACA
This sequence comes from Comarum palustre, assembly GCA_951800085.1. Lineage (NCBI taxonomy): Eukaryota > Viridiplantae > Streptophyta > Magnoliopsida > Rosales > Rosaceae > Comarum > Comarum palustre. Next base: position 27,867,737 of record OX637577.1, on the reverse strand, counting down.
GTTGTGTTGCTCATCACTTCAACTCTTGTGGTTTACATCCAAGACAAGGTCAGCTGGAGTTTGGGTTTTGGGATACCAACCGTGCTCATGTGTGGCTCAATTGTGCTTCTGTTTATTGGAGTAAGGATTTACGTGCATGCCAAGCCACAAGGTAGCATGTTCACCAGCATTGCCCAAGTTCTGGTTGCTGCTCACAAGAAACGACAACTTAGGCTTCCAGAAGACAAGGCAATTGATGGAAGCAAATTGTATGATCCTCCTGTGAAGTATTTGCTTATACAAAAGCTCCCTCCCACCAACCAAATCAGGTGACAAATCTGTCTTTCCTAGATTTTTGGTCATGATCATTAAGCAATCATTAATTTATATAGGGCTGGTCACTTTACTAATCAATTGGAAATCATCACCTAATTTAACAATGATTAGCTAGGTAAGTTCATGGTTGTGCGTACCATAAATAATGAGACATTGAAAAGATACTAATGTATAAATGTCACCCTTCTTGTTCATTTTCTTTGGACAGGTTTTTGAACAAGGCAGCTATAATATTGGAGAATGATCTGAAGCCCGATGGGTCTCCAGTTAACAAATGGAGGCTTTGCAGCGTCCAACAAGTTGAAGAACTCAAATGTGTGATAAAAACCATGCCAATATGGGCATCAGCTATCGTTAGCTTCACTGCCATGACACAACAAGGAACATTCAATGTATCCCAAGCCCTCAAACTAAACCGCCACATTGGTCAGAAATTCGAAATCCCAGCTGGTTCACTCGTTGTCATCTCCTTGCTCACAATAGGAGTATTTCTCCCGGTATACGACAGGCTCCTAGTCCCTGCTCTTCGAAAGGTTACCAAAGATGAAGGTGGGATCACAGTTCTACAAAGAATCGGAATCGGGTGTATTTTTTCAGTTCTGGCAATGCTTGTAGCTGGTTTCATTGAAAAGGAAAGAAGAGATATGGCTAAATTGCATCCCCATGAGCCTGTCTCGTTTATGTGGTTGGCTCCGCAACTTATCCTGATGGGTCTTTGTGAGGCATTCAGTGTCATTGGACTACTGGAATTCTTCAACCGGGAGTTTCCGGACCACATCAGGAGTGTTGGTAATGCACTTCTGTCTTGCTCTTTTGCAGGGTCAAGTTACTTGAGCAGTGTAATAGTCATTGTTGTTCATCGTGTGACTGGAACTCACAGCAAGCCTGATTGGTTGACCAATGATATCAATGCCGGCAGACTGGATCTGTTCTATTTCCTCTTGGCAGGGATAGGTTCTCTGAATTTCTTCTACTTCCTTTTCTGTGCTCAACGATACAAGTACAAGGGCACTGTTCAGAAGGAGGATGACAACAGCCCTTGTGTTACTGTGGAGATAGGATCAAATACTTGATCCTTTTAATTTGCTGCATTAATAGAGTTAATGTAATCCTACATATAAGAGAATATATGCTATAACCATCAAGAAAGAGCATGCATGCCTTAGCCTTTAGGTAACCTATGTAGCGACTCTGGAATGTAATATATACTGTATCTTGCCTATGCAATTACATGCCATTTAGCTATCTTTATATAACAGTATTGGTGTTCATCAGAAACGTACATGGCATGTCGCTAAACAACTTTGGTTTTTGGAATACACAATCAAAAAGCTCACATTATCACTCCTAACCTTCACATAAAAATCTATACGGCAACATATTTGAGTGGTCTGTGAAAGATAGTAACATATGTATAAACAAGGAAATCTGGAGAGACTTTGTTTTAGGTTTTGACAGGTTTTATTCTCTGAACTAGAGAGCTCAGTCATGCAAATGGTGCAGGCATTATCTTGAGGTTTTTATAATTTTCTAATTATTTGTGTAATTGAGACTTTTTAGTAATAAATGTTTCGTATACTTAATAGATCTTATACCAATTATCATTTGCCAATATATTTTGCTCTGTTTCATTCATATTTTAATGGGTTTGACAGAAAGCATAAAAAGTTACTTGAGGACTAGTAGATGTAGTTGATGCAGCCAGCAATGGAGAGGAACACGAAGAGAGTTGTAGATTTGTTAGTTTTGATGTATTATTTGTGATGCAGGACCAGACTAGGGGTCAATTTCGGACAGAAATTAAATGTTAGAAACCGTTTGACCGTGACAAATTATTTTTGACATCTGAGTTTGTTTGGCTTCCAAAATACTGATTTAATTATTTTTGAGATTTTTTATTAGTTTGTTTTATTTTAATTAGTTTGTTTTAGATTTTATTTTCTTTTTAACCCATTAGCTTTAGGTTTTGTTGTTAGTCGCCCTAAGGTTTCATACTCTTATATAAGGAGCCCTAACCTAACTGATGTATTTTGAGAGCTTATTGATTTTTATCAATTAAAACATTTGAGTTTAACTCAATTTTCTAGTGGATTCGAGAACCTCTCATGAATTCAGGAGTTAGGCTTGTAGATTCAAGTCGACTGTTAGTGGATTTCAACACCTATCTGTTTCCGCAACATCAATTGGTATCAGAGCTGTGGAACGTTGGATGTTCACCTCACCGGATCACGATGATTTTCGAACATGTTTAATCAAAGAAAATGTATGGTCGACAATAATTGATAGTGACCTACACACGAATTTTTTTTTGCAAACAAAGTTGTTGATTACCTTCAATTGCCGACAATAAAGCTGAGTAATCCATATTGGATTGATGGTCTTGCACAGGTAACCGAGGTTTGTAAAGTTCTCATCTCTATAGAAGAATTTTATAACGATGAAGTTACTTGACATGTGATTGACATGGATGACAGTGATGTCTTTTTAGAAAGTCATGGCATGAAAGCATCAATGGTAGTTATTGTAAAGATGATACATATTTACTCAAGAAAGAGTCGAACAAGATTAAAATTATGCATGCAAAGCCTGAGGTGTGAAGAATGATGAAGAAGTCACTTTAGAGATTAAAGAATAATTTACTCATGTTGACTTGGTTATCAGTATTGAAGACACCTCACTTCAAATTAATCTTTCAAAACCATAACCAAAAGCCATTCAAGAATGTAATGTTGGGAATCAAGAAGACTTCTCTCAAGTTGCATTTGACAAACTCATCTATGGTGTTGGGTTTATGATTGTGTCATCAGAGTATGCAAAAGAATATGCAAATAATTCACAACTTAATCCATATAAGTTATTGTTGGGTTTTTCATATCCATTTATTATTTTTCATTCAAGATAATCTCGATGTCAAGTTATTTTGTGATGGAAGAGACTGATGCAACCATGCAGGATGAGGTGGTTCAATATCAGACAGAAATTAAAGATTGGAGAACCGTTTGTTCGTAACAAATTATTTTCAGACATCCGAGTTCGTTGGGCTTCCAAACGACTGATTTAATTATTTTCGAGATTTATTTTTATTAGTTTATTTTATTTTATTTTAATTAGTTTGTTTTGGATTTTATTTTTTTAATCTATGGGTTTTAGGTTTTATTGTTAGTCACCATAGGGTTTCATACTCCTATCTAATGAGCCCTAACTGATGTATTTTGAGAGTTTATTATATTTTATCAATTAAAACCTTTAAGTTTAACTCAATTTCCCTGTAGATTCAAGAAACTATCATGGATTCAGAAATTAGGCTTGTGAAATCAAGTTAAAACCGATTGATGGATTCTAATTAATCAATCCGTTATATATAGTTCCACTAAGTCAATTTGGAATTATATAGGAATCAATAGGTCTGTACAGTGCATTATTTTTGCTGGGTCAAATTGTTTTTTTAATCTAATACTCAAATTTTGCCACTGATATTGGTGGCATGGAAAACACACTGATCTCTAATTATGGGAAAGAAAAGGGTTTTGCTGCATTGGATTGGGTGTGCCACTGATATTCTATCAGTGTGGAATGTTACAATAAAACCTATTATAGAGAGGACTGATACCCCATTAGTGACTACATTTAACATATATATATTTTGCGTACACTGTTCGTAAGATCATATTCACGTCGGCAGTGCGCGGACGTCTTTACCCATGTTTACTATATATGGGGTGAGTCTCTTTTCACTGTTTATATGGGGGTAAAATCGTCATCTTGCCATTTCTTGGTTGTTCCTCTCGATCCTTCTATAATCATCATCAGAGGTAGTGAGTGTCATCAGGTTGAACTTGGTTTTTCATCATCATCACCCTCGTCGGCGTGTCACCGACCTTAAATCATCATCATTGCCTTAGCTGATCTGCTATCACCATTTATGGAAGCAAGGCTTTAGTATCGCCGAAAAATTCCAGATCAGACACATTTATCCTATATCTATTCTCTGTCAAGCTCGGTTTTTTGTTGATAGAGGTCTCGGTTGTTCCCTGAAAATGACCAGGTATTTTCTTTCATTCGAGTTCTCTCTAAAATTTCTAAAATGTAGCATTGATAGGTCTCTAACTTCTGAATTGAAGTTTGGCTTCAATGTAGTTGATTAGTCCGATGTTATTTGGACCATGAAAATATATTTATATAAAACCCAAAGGTTCATGAAACATGATAAAACCGAATAATATATTTTTTTAACTTCCAATGTTTCTTCTTTATCACATAAATGTAGTGATAGATAGTGCCAATTTATTTTCCAATTTGTTTGGTAAGCTTAGCCAAGTTAAGATTGTAACAAATAACAACATTTATATTCAACTATGTATACATGTTTCATTTGGTATGTCTGTGATTGATTTTTGCAGTCTATAGAATGGAGATTAAGTTTATTTGTTTGGTGTCATTTAGATGTCTGCTAATTGTTTTGTTTAATGTCACCAGTTTGTGATCTTTACTTTAGTTTAATAGGTCAATATATGTATGTAGAGGCTTCAGAAGTGTTTTTGATCTTATTTGCAAGTGACAGCTCAGGAGCACAATGGAATAAGGTTACTTCATTTTATAGGGTAGATAGAAAAAAAAAGATTTTGATGGTGTACTGCAAGGAAAAAAGGAGAGGTCTAGGATATCGATTGGCTCTGAGTTTGTATTGGAACAGGTGATTTAGAAAGTTTGAGCTTTGGAGGAGCAACTTGGTGTTTACACCAAATCCCTCAGTTTCTATTTCTTTGGGTTTTTGATTCTCTATTTTTGTTTCTTCTTCGACTTTCAGTTTTTTTGTATAATGGATGGATGATGTTTGAAGTTTGAATTCCAAATACTGATCAGAATTTTTTTGTTTTGACAGATTAACAGTTGGTGATCTTTTAGGCATTTGAAGTCAGTGTGAATATGGTATGTTTGTCGTTGTTCTTTCTATTCTTAAATCATGATTCAGAAGATAATTGATGAGAATTGTTTGCACAGTAAAAGGATTGGGTTGAATCTGGGGTCCCTTCGTCTTTGCTACTTTTATATTTTCATTTGTTGTTCAAAATCGATTGCTGAATACATGTCTTATGTAATTAATCTATCTGTGAATTTATTCTTAGTTGTTCAGTTGATGTGATACATATGAAATTGGAGATAAAATCCTCTTTTGGCAAATATTGACATATGAAACTGATATATGTATGTATATATATTAAATATTGATAGTTAGGACTTTGTGTACTTAAAGATTTTGTACTAGCTACTTCTTTTTAAACAACAAAATATCGTATGACATAATCGAATTTGCCAAAAGATTTTAGATTGAGTTGCAAATCCTTTCAGATCTTATAACATTATGATTGTTTTGTAAAATTACAATTGAATTCAGTAGGTTTTCAGAATTTTCTTTTCAAATTACAATTATCTTTATGAATTTCATTTTCGAAATTCTTATGTAAAGTTTGTCTATCAACTTTCAGGTTGTGGCATTACTAAAACAATATTTTTGGAAAGGATTTGAGTGGTTTTGGTTTTAGAAAAATTTGAGCAATTTTCCTTAATGTAGGTAAGGAACACCATTTGAATAGTTGTTTTAATTAAATACATCATTATGTACAAAGGAAAAATGTATTACTTAAATGTCATTATATGTGTTCATTGTACTGGTCAGTGGCTAGTGGGTATTATGTTTTCTGCATGTCGTCATTGTCCAAGGGTTTATGTGATGGTTTTTTTTTGTTTTTTTAAATAGTTCTTGCTATTCACTTTGAATTGTATTGGATAATTTGAGGTTTCCGTGATGCAAGAGTTTACAGTTTGGGATATGAGGTTTGTCATCAACAACTTCATTGGTTTTGTTGAGATCCCAAAATGCTTTAAGAACAGGCAAACTTCCTTTCATGTTTTGGCATTGAAAAATTGCTTGATACGAGTGTTTTGATTCGGGTTTTGGGCAATTTGAATGCAATGCTTCATTGCAAGTGACAAGTTCAACTACATTCAGATCCCCTGATTACAAATCTAGCAAGGTATAACTGATCTTACCTAGCTTTTGACCTTCTTATTTTTAGAGTAAATAGTTTAATAATACAATAAAGAATGCATTGGATAACATCAGTTTGGTCCTTAAATTAGTAGCTTATATCTATTTCTTGCTAGAATATCATTGTATATATCTGATGTCATCAAGAACAAAAAACATTTTATGAAAATATATTGTTAGCAATCAATGAATGACATACGATTTTTCCTGCAGGGGTAATTTGACTAGTAGGTTCTAATGCTCTCACACTCTTATCAGTACCTATTGTGTACATTAGAGACTAATTGGTATCAGTCCCCATCGGGAAATTTCTAGTAGTGCACAAACGATGCAGAAATCCGTGTGAATGATGAGTTCATGTAAGTAGCTGTAGTGGAAGGTTTGGAATGATGGGAAAGCTGTCCACTATTGAGATCGGTGGATGTACGTTTGGAGGTTTCTCTGTGTTGGTTTGGTGGCTGTGCGAATATTACCTTCTCTCTTTTTCACTTACTCTGCCTGCTTCCGTACCTGATATGATCGATCATAATTTTGTCTGTGCCACTGACGCAGTAGTGATATCCATCCATCTAGATTATGTGGCGATTTGATCAAACCTGTCAAAGCATTAGTATGTTGGTGCATGTCAATACTGGTGAAAGGCAAGGACGCAGCTACAGAGGACGTAAAATGATCAATTGTTTGTTCTCAATTTTTTTTAAATATTTATTCTTAATTTGTATTGGATATTAAAGAAAATGAAACATAAATTAACCCTTCTTATTTAAGAAATCTTTGATCAATCTTTCATATTCTTTAATAATAATGAAATAAAATAAAAAATTTATATTATTTTAAATACATAATCTAATTAATACAAATCATGTCAAGAGTTTCTTACCTTATTGATTCTTACTAATATGTAATTTAATGTTTTAAATTTCATTTACGATTTTTTATTTTTTTTTATAAATAAGGAAACAACGTATTGATGTTTACCATACATTGACATACATTATGTCTCAAAAATAACATATTGAAATTCTGAAAAATCTGAAGTTTATTGGATATGAATTAATGGTTTGTTCGAGAGCGTGTTTTCAATTTGAATTGGTATAAAGAACATTGTTAAATTAAGTTTGTCAATTTTTAAGCAAAATCGTGTTGCTAAAAAGTAACAGAAAATCATTTAATTTTTTAGTTAATCAAATTTGACATTTCTAAGTGAGATGTCTGGTTACGTCACTGATGAAAGGGATGCGTGAGTCGCCTCAAGCTAGACAGTGATCGATGTTTCAAATGTACGTGCTAAACTTTAGTTTGTATTCTCTATTCTCGCTCTCACTAACGTTAAATTCTTCTATATATTGCAATTAATGGCCAAATTTGATACTTCTCATTTCCGGTGGATCAAGCTTTTAATTAAGCGAAATGCACCTCATGGCTAATTGGTTAGAGAAAACTTATGTGTGTAACATAAAGATTTCTACATGAATTTGACATGTTCGTTGAAAAACTCTTAAAATAGTTATATGTTTCCTAAAATTTTACCCTATAAAGAACCAAACCGGTCACGATAGAGATTATATATATACTTGTACAATAACTTATTGATGAATTGGATAGTATGTCCACTATCCAGTGCTTGCTGGCTTTGCAGCTATAAGAAAGATATACCAAAATCTTGTTTAATGGATTATCTTCAAGCCCAACTTTTTGTCCATGTAAAGCCACAAGCCCACAAGGTACAAGGATTTTGCCAAATGCCTAAGTATAGAAGCTAAGAAGCAAGTAATAGCAACAGAACAAGATTTTGTTGCTGCATGCTGGAAAGAAAGTAAGAAACCGGAACGTCGACACAAGCAGAGACTTTAGAATTCAGACAAAAGCGAATTTTATGATCCCCCGGTTACGGGATATGATTATCCGTGCCAAAGGTTCCTCTCACGTTATACCAACTCAGATATATCATATATGTACGGCATTGTTTGAATATGATGGTTAAAGTAATATGAGGTTCAACTCTAAAATTAATTAGTTATGAATAGAGTAGCTCAAACCCGTATAAATTACAAACAAAGTCTCATTTTTCCAGATGTGGGATTGATATCTCAACACGCCCTCGCACGTGTGGCGCATTTTCAATCCTAACACGTAGACAACATTTTGGGTTGATGCGAAGTTCGTGTGAACTTTGAGGTTCACATGTAGACGTATGTAACCCGCTCTAATACCATAATAATGTAGTTTGGGGTTTAACTCTAAAACCAATTGGTAATGGAGAGAGTATCCCAAATCTTTATAAACCACATATAATATCCTATTTTCTTGATGTGAGATTTAAATCTCAACAGAATACCCTAATTGTTTGAAGACAAAAAGTGTGAGGGGAAGGGTGATAGCAGGTTTGTAGGTTATGATGAAGAAAAATGTTATGATTAAGCCTATAAACCAAGTTGAAAATTTAGTGATGATGATAGACTTTTGAACAAAATAATGAATGAAGATAGTGTGGGAAAGAAGGAAAGGTGATGGGCTTCATTTTGAACTAGAAGGTTAGGACTTAGTTATGTTGTCTTATGACTCCACCTTTCCTCTTCTATGGAGATGGCCGGAAAATGCATGACACTATTAAAAGTTGTGGCGTTTCACTACTTGGGTCTCCAAAAGTGATGGCGCTCGAAATTTACTGGAATTTCATTGTTTCTCTTCTTTTGGCAATATTTTCTACGTAACATAAAAATGGATTAGTTGACAATTATTTAGACGTTAGAACAAGTAACATTCAAGAATAAGGGCATAAAAATGATGTATAAATTAAGATTCAACATGAGATCTTCCATCTTCATTTATCCTTTCATTGTGTAATCATGATTGGCTCGGTCTTTCTAATGTTAAATTTTGATAAGCTTTTGTATGATTATCATGTCAAGATAAAGTATACACCTCATAATTTTTTTTCTTCAAGTAAGGTTTTTGTCCCCGTGTAGTTGTTTCATTCTTTTCTTTTTAATAAATTTCCTTGTTTTTCAAGGTTTAACCAAAAAAAAAGTTTTTGCTATTTCAGCCCTTGAGTTCTTTTGAGTACTCTTTTCTGATTTTTTTTTCTTGGAGATCAGGAGTTTTTGGTTCACGTCCTCCTCTCTTTTTGTACCTTCCTTTTCTTTTATAAATGAAATAGAGAGGGTTTGATTAAAAAGAAAACAATAATCATATTTCTCACTATTTATAGCTGTATTAATTTGGATCTTTTTCTCACAGATAATTCATAATTTTTATACATCATTTATTCAAATTACGACCAACAAGCTTCATTACTCCCATCATATTGGAGCGGGCAACTAATTACACAATAATTTGCCTTTAAGGCTTTAATTAACCATAAACATTATTGCCAAACACACCAAATTATAAATCATCTATCACCATGCATGAATCACAAAAGCGCGCATAGCATGCATGCATAATTAACCTCCTTCAGAAACCCTTGACCGAGAGGAACTCAACGAATCGCTCCAAATCAACGGAAGACGACCCTCCATTAACACCGCAAGCAATCTCCGATTTCTTCTTCCACTCCACCGCCTTCTTCCTCATCACCTTCCCTTTCTCCCCTTCCATCATCTCCCTCACCAAACCTTCCAGCTCCTCTCTCTTCACATTAGCACTAATCTCCATCCCAATCCCCCATGTTGTACATGCGTACCTACAATTCACCTGCTGCTCGGCGAAAAACGGCCAGCAAAGCATAGAGACACCACCACATATACCCTCCAGCGTCGAATTCCACCCGCTGTGGGTCAAAAATGTTCCCACAGAAGGGTGAGCAAGCACCTGCTCCTGGGGACACCATCGGGCGATGAGGCCACGATCTTTTGTGGCCTCCAAAAACTCGTCCGCTAAAGTAGCCGAGGTTTTCCCCTTCACAACATCCGGCCGTACGATCCACAGAAACGGTTGACCGCTGTTTGCCAAACCCCATGCAAACTCGTCAAAATCATCAGCTGTCATGACGGCGATGCTGCCGAAGTTGATGTAAATGACTGAATCAGGCTTTTGAGCATCGAGCCAGGTCAGGCACTCTGTGTTCTCCTTCCAGAGGCTTGGACGAGTCGAGGCGTCCTCGATTGCGGGCAAGGTCTTGCAGAGCGAGGTGAGGGGGCCGAGGTTGTAGATGTTGTTCTTGGGGAACACAGAGGCAACGGCGTCTAGGACTTCGGCCTCGAAGTCGTAGAAGGTGTTGAAGATGATGGCATCGGCGCTGAGGATGTCCTGGGCCTCTTCGAGCCAGCGGTTGAAGGCGATGTCTTCCGGATCAGTGGACCGGACGAAGTTGGGCATGTCCTTGAGTCGCATGTGCTTCATTCCAGGGATCCACTCTAGAGTTGTGCTTTCCAGATATCCGTTGGTAACATTTTTCTCATCTGTTAGCAAATGCATGAGATTAGGGTAGAGACAGTGACTGGTTCATAGAGTACAAAAGAATGGTTAGATGTAACGGAATTAAAGTGCCAAAATCCTAGTACAGGAAAATATCAATACATTTTTTCATAATAATTGTAAACAGCGACACGCATGGGGAGATGTATTGGGGATGAAATGAACATGCTCACGCAATAATATGCTATTGTGATTTTATTATATATCAGTGTACACAAGCAAACTATATTAGAAAAAATTATTTTATTTGTATAATTTTTTAAAGTTCTGAAACAATTGATTCTAATATGTATGAAACAAATTTGCAATATGTTTACCTTTTAATGGGAAAATTCCCCTTTTGACAAGCTCTACAAACTGCATATAGGCGACGAGACCACAAGTGGAAGCAGTCCAGAACTGAACCACAGGAATCCCAAGCTCTCGGGCAATTTTGATTCCGAAAGCCATAATCCCATCGGAAATAATGCAACTCACTGGAGGCAAATCCGGGTTGGAATTAAGCTTCACAATCAAGTCCCGGAGAGGAACTACCGAGTGCTTTTTGGTGTAGTACAAGAGCTCAGTGACACTCTGAGTGGCATCAGGGTTGGAAGGTGGAACACCATCAGGAATGGTCTCAAACCTGAAACCGGGATAGTTTTTGAGCGCCTCGGGTCCTCTGGACTTGAGTAACCGGGTGTGGTTGAACTCTGTGTACACCATGGTGATGTGGAGGCCTCTAGCATGGAGAAGCTTGGCCAAGTTCATAAAAGGGTTCACATGGCCTTGTGCTGGGAATGGGATGCACACAATATGAGGCACAGAAAACACTGGCTCTGCTGGAATGGATCCCATTACTCACAGCTAGCAAAATCACTTCGTTATATGAACAATATATATATGGGAGAGGCTAGCTTTGGTTTTCTGGCTTGCTAAAACTGCGATCTAACGCCATTTTTATAGAGCTAGCTTCTTAACGTACGTATGTAAACTAGCTACGTGTATATGTATCTGAACGTACACGTATCATATGTAGCAGAAGATGTTAAAGGCGGTATAAGGTCAGCTACAGTAGCCTTCGCGTACTCGTTTCCAGTTAATTTCTTGAGTTCTGTTTATTAGAGTAAAATTATAACATACATGAACTGTCTAATTATGGCTGATTTTGAGAATTCGGGGGTCTTGTGTGAAACTTACAATGGGACTTAAATAAAAATGACGAGACAATCACATTATAGAATTGAGTAAATAAACTCATAGAATAAACTCGTATGTGTATATATATAAGTTGTCTGATTGTTTTCATTGAGCATCAAAATCAAAAGAGCAATAAAATCAAAACTACAAGTTTCTATCAATTTGCCTATAATCATCCCACCAAATTTCATCTAAATTTCAAGAACTTAACAATCACTAAACTTAAAAAAACATAATATGATGACCATTACAATTAATAGTGACTTAAAAGACATCATTCTCGAGTTCACATATCAGACAAACAAGAAGTTTACAAGAGCCTTCAGCAAGACTTTACGACTCCCACAAAATATTTGAGAGAGGCATCAGATTGCCACAATATGCAGAAGACCATGAAAACAATCAAACATGGTATATACTGTAGGGTGGTTTACTAAAAGAAAATAAGTGTGAAATTGGGTATTGAACCCGGGACCTCTCGTTCCAATGAAAGCAAAATGGCCCCCATTGTTCAGCTGAGCTAGAGGAGAACTAGTATTTCACTAGTTAATATATAAATAGTATATAACATATTTTAACTGAACTTCCGGAGGCCTTGTCCAACTGCACCAGCGGCACTCTTTCAGGGCCTGTACTGCGTCCGATTATCTTCTTAAATCCAATTAGATGATTCAAGGTTTGATATATGTCATACATTTATGTATATGCACGTACTATTGGAATTTAGCTCTTTGTCGACGTAAATAAATCGTCGGCTAAGAACGATTTTCCGTCAGCTAAGAACTTAGTTGACGAAAATTTCGTCGATTAAGATCTGTCGGCTAAGGGGCGTCTGCTAAGACAATAGCCGACGAAAACAAGAACCTAATTTTCTGATTTTTTATTTTTATTAAACAATCTTGTATTTCGATATATTTTTATTTTTATTTTCTATTTTTTGTTCCGTCTGAAATCTATAGATGCCACCACCGGCCGAAACCACCACCACTGCCCCCAAATCCCACCACCACCACTAGGAGGCTTCGACGAGGAAGGTCTGGCATGGAAGGGATGTGCAGGCTAGGGAGGGAGAAGAAGGACGAGGATGAAGGAGCCATACGACGTCGGAGCCGTTGCCTTGGGAGAAGAGGGAGAGGAGAAGAAAGACAAGGGAGAAGGAGATGAATGTGGTTTCGATATAGATGAGAGAGAGAGGAGCATGTCCGAAATATTTGTCTGAAAAAAAAATTCAAAACTTTTCGTCGACGGTGAATTTTTCCATCGGTTAAGATATAACCTAGACGACAGAATAATTTTCAGTCTCCTAACTTATAATAAATAATCATTTATATTTATATATAAAATTTTGTCGGCTAGGTAAAATTATTTCGTTGCCTAAGTTATATCTTAGCTGACGTAATATTTTTCGTTGCCTAAGTTATATCTTAGCTGCCTAAATTATTATAAATAATCATTTATGTTTATATATATATAAATTCCGTCGATTAGGTAAAATTTTCCATCATCTATGATTTACTTAGCCAACGAAAAACTATTTCGTCAGCTATGTGTGAACTTAGGCTATAGAAGTTGTTTCGTCAGCTAAGTAAATCATAGGCGACATAATTATTATTATTCCGTCAACAAAGTGTTTTTTTCTACTAGTGATGAGCCAAACCCATGTTTAGGGCAATAATGCTAAAATCTGAAATATATGCCAGTAAAGTCCTTTTCATAAGGTCATCTCCAACAATTGGTCTAAAACCTATAATAGATTTAGGTTTTGTAAAAATTCATCTCCAACCTATTATCCAAGTTAAGCTAAAATATGATTTACCTAAATTGTATACTATTTTGACTCAACCAAATAGGATCAAACCTATAATCTATGAGTTAGTGAGTGTGAGCCACTTGTTAGATTTTATTAATATATAATAGTTATATTTGATCAATTAATAATATAAAATGATTAAATAGGTTTGAGTTTTGGCTGAATGAGTGAGAGATGCAAAATGTATTTGATCAATTATAGGTTTCACTTACCTAAAATTTGAATTTAGGTTTGGGTTTTAGACCAATTGTTGGAGTTGCCCACAGAGCATCTCCAACCCTTAGTCCAATACCTATAATATGTATAGGGTTTTCAGAATATTATCTCTAATCTATTTGTAATGTTGAGCTAAAATATGATTTACGTAAAATCTCTCATATTTTGACTTAACCAAATATGACCAAAACCTATAATTTATGAGTGAGTGGGTGTGGGTCAGTCTTATAGTTTATTATTAAAAAACAGTTAATGATAAAAATATGTTATGATTTTTTTCATTTATGATTAAACAATAATATAAAACTAAAATATGTTTGGATTTTGACTATATGAGTTGGAGATCAAAAACTCATACGAGTAAGTATAGGTTTAATTGTCCTAAAATTTAAATTTACGTTTAAGTTTTAGGCCAATCAATGGAGAAAGCGATTTGTCCCATTTTAGAATATATAGATACATCATGCACGTCGGTTCATGCATTTTAACAATGAAGTAGTCTCTGCCAAACTATATATACTAGATTTTATTACTAGGATAAGTCTGCTATACCAGCCGGTATAACATACCGATCGGTTTTTAGAAAGGGAAGCAACGGGGTCCAACAGGTGGGAAGGGGCAACTATGTGGCTGAAAATGCCATGCATCCAATAGAACGCGGTCAATGTTCTAAAAAACGTTAGGCGCTAGTAGGGCGGACAGCCAGCGCCTAGCTCCCAGGCGGAGTCTAGGCGGTTTTATATTTTACATACTATTATTTATTTAATAAACATAATAATATAAATAAAATTTATAAAAAACACTTTTTTGTTCTAAAATAGCAAAAATATTTCAAAAATATACATAATAAAACAAAAATATTATTAGAAATAATAAAAATACAATAGTGTATCATTTGTTTAGACTTTAGAGTATAATATTGTGTTTTTTGTGTTTGATTTTACTCATTTTTAGATAGGCTTTTATGTATTTCATAATTAAAAAAAACTAATTGGGCCGTCTAGGCGCCGCCCAACCCGCTCAGGCACCTCCCAGCCCGTCTAGACGGCCCATTTTCAAGTCAGCGCTCAGCTTGACCGATTCAAAAAAAATCAGAACGGTGCCCTGTCACCCAGTACCTAGGCGACCCTGAGAGCTTTTTTAGAACACTGTACCCGGCAAAGCAGAATTTTCCGTATTACTAATGGCAATCTTACTCTCGATCATATCACACTACACAAATAATTGAGGTCGATCTTTATAAATTGATCAAATGTAGTCCACAAGATGTTCTGCAGGAAATCATAAGATCCACAAAGCCGTACTGGACAATTGGTTCATTTGGTCGTGCCCAGTTGTTGCATCACTTGCATGACGCCCTGCTGGGACAATAGGTAGGTAAATGGCGTTCGCTGGCGTTAAACAGAGACCGTGCACGTTTTTCCTTCATTTTGGCAGGGATGCAAAATGGTCACAACAAAAGAAGCGTCTGAAGTGATAAGTCTTGGCAACCAGAGAAAAATATCAAATGCTTGCTCCAAGATCGAGGAGAAGAATGCAAGTTTCTTGATCTCCGTTTTAGTTAATCATTTTGTTAAAGTACAATAAATTAACCTTCATAAAATATGGAAGCGAACCTATTGATATGGATCCCTAAATAATTCCGGAAATAATTCAATTTTAAATGTTTTAATTCATCATTTGTTTTTTCATAATGAAAAAATGGCTTCAAATATATTTGTGTATAGTATAAAAATAAAATAATCTAAAACATTAGATTTAAAAAGATAAGATTGTATTTTGATTTAAGGATGTGTTGATACCAGAAAAATCACGCAATTAACTAATGATTTGTCATACGGTAACTGATGCAATCTTGAATGAAATTCTCGATTTAACACGTTGAATAAGCATATCCATGCATTGATGTGGGTCTAAGCCACATACAAGCACATTTAGGACTTGTAGACGTGAGTATGGTGTGGAAGGTCAAAGAGGCACATAACGCTCGTTTAGCGGTCTAACGTCGTTAAATTTTCCTATCTTGGGTCCGAAACCCAAGCTCAACAACTTAAATCGGTGACGAAATTGGTGAAAAAGAGAATTAGACTACAATACAAACTCAAAATAAGACTTTCAAACCCAAAGCCCATTACTTCTTATTCTTTTACAAGACTAAGCTCAAGCCTTTTTTTTATTCTTCTCAGCCCAAAACTATTAAGGAAAAACCCAATCCCTTTTCTTTACTTCTCCTTGTCAGCAAAACAATTATCAGACCAGTTCCCCGCGGCTTTACCCAACAGTCAGAAGACTTTCTTTACTGTCCTCGCAGCTTTACCCAACAGTCAAAAGACTTTCTCCCCTGTCCTCCATAGCTTTGCCCAGTAGTCAGAAGACTTTCTTTCCTTGTTCCCTGCAGCTCTACACAATACATCTTCATCCCAAATTTTAAGGCTGAAGTTATGTACTCAAGAAGGAGATTTTTATCACCATGTAGCTAAAACATTGAAACTCATCCCAAAAAACCCACCATTTTGCCCTATAAAAGGAAGGGCTTGGAGCTGCAAAGATCATCATCCAGCAACCCAGAAATCCTCTAGAGACACTCAATTCAAGCTCTCATGCAAGCAGCATACCCTAATTGCCATTCTTCAATTTATGCACTTCCACCTTTCAAGCTCTCTTAGCCATTTTTCTAATTTTTGTAAAAAAACCCACCCTCTTCTCACAAAATCCAACTCTAAAAACTAGTCCAATCTCTCATCACCGTGTTCTATCTCTAGCTCGCATATCATGCTTATGCTACAAACCTTATTCATTGTTTGAATCACACGCAAGATCCCCATTAATCATATTATTGAGTTAATCTTGACGAGACAATGCTCAAATTAAAAAGAACCCTCACATTTTGACGACTCTCCTGAGAAAGTGAGGGTGATGAACTCAACATGGATACTTTTTTGTGTATGACTAGACCAAAATTAACCAAATAATATGATTAATGGGGATGATGTATGTGATTCAAACAATGAATGTAGCTTGTAGCTTGAGCGTGACGTGGGAGCTGAAGAGCACCGTGGTGAGAGAATTGAGCTGCGAGGAATCTTGTTTCCGGAAAAGGATGAGATTCCAATAATAGTGGGTTAAGAAAATGGCTGGATAAACTTGTGGTTGGAAGAAAAAGAATTGAGAAGAAAGCTAATGGGGTTGCTTGAAGGCATGAGAAGCTTGGTTTGATTGTTTATGAGGGAGATTTCTAGGTTGTTGAATGATCAGATGAATACATGAGTGTTTGAGGGGTTGTTTCTGGGTTCTTCCTCCCTCCTCTTTCTCAACTCTAGTGCTTTTTTTTATAGAACTGAATAACTGGGTTTGACAATACCTGCAACACCCAATCTGTTGGGTAAAATGTTTTCTTTCAAACATGTGATTTTTGCTTTAAAACTTGGAGAAGGGGAAATTTGTTTCAGAAGATGAGAGGGACATCTCACTGAGGCTATGCTGCAGAGACAAAAATCCGAAAAAAGATCGATGAGAAAAGATTGGAAGAAGTGAGCTCGAGGTTTGAGATAGAAGATGATGCTTGTTAACTGGTTTTAAAACTTCTCTAATAGAAAGAAGGCAAACCTTAAGCTTTTGACCGTGTATATGGGTGTTGCGGGTAAAATGGATTTGGGTAGTTGATTGCTACAGTGAAATCTAGGAAAGTGAAAGAGATGATTCAAGGACGGAAGAAAAAGAGAGATTGAGATTTTTTATAAAAAATAAGAGGTATTGGGCCTTTTGTGCAAAAGAGAGGCTTGTGCTTTTAAAAAGAATTAGGTTTTTAGGTTTGGGGAATAAGTAGTTCAATTCTCTTGCATTTCACCAATTAGTTATTGATTTAACTCATCAAGCTTGAATTTCAGACCCAATACCGAAATTATTAATGACGTTAAATCAATGAACGAGTGTTATGTGCCTCCGTAACCTTTTACACCACACCCAATTCTACAAGCCACAAGGATGCGTGGATGCGGCTTGGGTCCACATCAATGGGCATATATGCTTGACATGTTAAACTCTAGAATTTAGCCTAAGATTATAATAGTTTACATGAATTACATCGTGTGGGTGAAATGTGTGATTTTTTGGGTATCAATAGGATGCCATAACATAATTGTTTTTTAATTTGATGATGTGTCTAAGTGATATGACATGTTAGATATGATTAAAGTCATAAATTTTAGATTTATATATTAAGGTTTTTTGGCACTACTCTTATAGAAAATTCTTGTATGCACAACGTGTATATACAAGATGCAATCTTAGTCATTTATAACAAGTTATATGCTCGATCATCCATGTATCAATATTATATCATCTAATCATATTTGTTCATATATGTACAAACGACCATATATTAAAAATACTCCTATACCCTTACTCCTATTACAAAAAATTGGTCTTTCATTCTTTTCATTCTCCATTTTTCCTGTATATCATTATGCCCTTGAAGGACTAGTCTTCCATCAAGCTCCCACCATTTTGGATCGCACAATTTCTATCCTAGAATGAAATCATCACGGGGTATCCAATAATTTAGAAAAATGCTACGAAGGATGTGAGGAAAAGATAACAAACAGTGTAGACGGATTGTTCAGATAACATGCAAGTTGTTCATATCCTCCAAAATGGAAAACCATACATGTTAGGGATTGTTAGCGATCGAAGAAATAATTTCAAGACCAGCTATGGATCGCGATAGTCGACATTCAACAGCAGCCGACCCAGGTCCCAACTCCTCGATCCTAGCCATGGCTACCTCCAAAATCAATCATTCTTCACCGTCCACTTGCTAATCATGTCACATCCCATATCACCATTATTGCACTATTCTTATTCCAAAGGAACCTCCTCGAGGTGTAGAGGATCTTTCGACAGAAAACGAACCGTAGTCGGTATTACGGGGACCCTTCCTATTTCGGAAATCGGAACGGACAGTTTTCCGGGATGCGTCAAAGATAACACATACACATGAGCTTCTACATGACTAGCTATATCCAAGTTTTATTGCCTATGTATGTGTTCGGTTTTCATCACCAACTAGACGGAAACTAATCTCGAAACTTCATTATACTTACTAGAGCTTTTTTATCATATCGATACTAGTTTCATCTATAATATTCGAGAAATATCAATTTAAATGTGATAAAATTATCGACGTAAAAAGTATACAAGAAAAGTTTGAAGTAAGAACATGATATTTTGCTCGATGATATACAGTGTATAGAAATCCAATAATGAATTTTTTTGTAAGGAAGCGCGCGGGGACGATCAAAATATAGTCTCTTTTGACATTATCCGAAGATATATCCCGCACACTTCTATTGACTCGTAGTCTATTTTGGGTACTAACTAAGATTAAGCAACGTTGAAAGGAGTGAGTTTAGCTTTTGGTGGTTACAAAAATCTACTCAAGTTTCGATTTCAGACCTCGTTGCGGGAAAAGTATAATCTTATTATTGATCTCCAGTTTTGTTGGACAAATTTGATGCACACACGTTTAAGAGTATAAGTTGCTTTCTTATCTAGGACCCTACCCACCCACTAATCATGATTAGTAGTTAGTCCTACAATTATCATGTATGGTTGTTTCTCATTCTCAAATCTCAATTTCCAAAAGCCGCAAGTCCAACTTTGTCCCCTCGATCATTGTTTTTCATATCCAAAAAAATAACAAATCATTTTCATATTCTCAATCTGTAAACTATTGGGTAATAAGCCCAATTTGTCAAAGCCGAAAGCCGAAAGCCTCAAGCTTGCTTGCTGTAGTTATTGTGCTTCCTGAAATAACAATTGGTCAATCCGGCCTGAATTGTTTTGGGCCTCAATTTCCGAACATGTGATCTTGTAGAACATACAATATGGATTCCACGATTTAACGCACCTGGCCCATTATGAGATTCCACGATTTGTCTCATTGTGGATACAAATAGGTTTACTCATTGTCTCATATAAATAGGTTTAATCTAATTTTTGTATGTAGTTTGTTTAGAGATGCCTTTGATTTTAATTTTATCGTGAGTTACTATTGTTATAACTGTTATCTTTAACAGAATTTGTTTAGAGATACCCTTGATTTTAATTTTATTGTGAATTACTATTATTATAACTGTTATGTCTTTAACACATAACTTCTGTATAGATAATAAGAGACGTTATTATTAGATAAGAATTATAAGACTGTGATAAGAATTTTGTCTACTCAAAATTTATCCATTAAACATTAATGAATAAACCTATAACATGCAATCTTTCATATTGGGTTTGCATTCATGTGGTTGCAAGCTAAATTTCTTTAGATAAGAATTATAAGACTGTGATAAGAATTTTGTCTACTCAAAATTTATCCATTAAACATTAATGAATAAACCTATAACATGCAATCTTTCATATTGGGTTTGCATTCATGTGGTTGCAAGCTAAATTTCTTCAAATATCTTCATAAATCGAAATACTGACTATGTACACGTGTGTTACGGTATCGCCGTTGGGAGCTAGCTTTGATACAGTAACTACGTTGGAAAACACCAAAAAAAATCGGACTGAGAGAACACTCCACGTGTCCACCTTCAGTACTGGATTTCAACTTTTGAAGAGCTCGATTACAACGGAGCGGGCCCCACAACACGCCCCTGCATCACGTGCACTATAAAGGCCCTCCTCCTATCAACGACCTCCATTTCACATTTTCATTTCACTGAAAACCCAAATTTTCATCACTCTGAAATCCAAAACCAGACGAGTCCACTCAAAATGGACTCGTCATCTTCATCTTCAAGTTCCGCTCTCAACCTAGCCATGGCCGCCTTAGTCGGCGCCTCCCTCATGGCCGTCTCCGCCTTCTACATCCACAAACGCAGCGTCGACCAAGTCATCGACCGCCTCATCGAGATCCGCCGCAAGCCGCCTTCTCGCCTCCGCTCTCAACACTCCGACGACAACGCTGACGAAGAAGAAGATTTCATCGAAGAAGAAGACCAGCTGCAAGACCAGCGGCGAGGCTTCGGCTCTGACCGCGACGCCGCCACCGATAATCGCAAAACGGCGTCGTCTAGGTCGTTAGACGAGAAATCGATTCACTACTACAGAATCTCGTCGTCGCTTCCCAATGCGGATTTGAGAAGCGGTGGTTTGATCGACGAGGAGGCAAAGTTTGATCCTCTTTCGAATTACCGAGCTCCGCGGTTTTCTTCCTCGGCAGATAGGCTCAATTTCATCCCCTCCGGCCTTCCGCCGCTTCGAACCTGTCAAGAAAATCGTCTGTATACTCTGTTGATTGTTTTCGTGTTTCGATTTTATAGTTGCGTTTGGATTTTATAGAATTTTCATCTGTTTAATGTTTAATTTTTCGATCTGTAGAGTCTCAGTCTGTGAATTCCACTACAAGGATGGCTACGTCTGTGTCTGTTGGTAGGTTGACGACGCCGAGATCACACGCCGGACGAGTGGATGATTCCGACGAGGAAGGGACTGTGTTTGCAAATGAAGATGATTCTCCTTTCAACTATGAGAATGGAGATGCGAATGACAATGTACGTGTCTCTGATACTAGTTCAGCTCACTGTTCTCGCTAATTGGTAGAAAGTGATCATTTTTTTGTTTTGTTTTTTTGTTTTCAGTCAGTTTACCAAAATGAAGGTACAAATGCGAAGGGCTTTGAACGCAATGGTGCAAAATATCTGCTGTTAATATAGAATTCATCTCGAGTCCTAAATAAAAAACGAGGTCATCTCTAAAAAAGTTTACTGCTCTTTTGCTATCTTTACATTTGAAGAAATACAGACTCTGTACACTGTAGATAATCATCAGTACGATAATTCTCGGCATTTATGGTGGAAATAGTTTACTCTATCTTCATGGTCAAAAGGTCGACGGTCAACTGATTATACTATAAACTCGGTTGCCTTTCACGTTTAAATTTATAAGTTCAGAGTTTTAATGGAAGCAAAGCATTTAGACTCGGAATATTTTGCTAGTAGAGGTATAGTGATTGTAAATTTGAGCTATCAAACTCTGATGTAGTGATGCAAACAAGTAACAACTTCATGCAAGAGGTGGATGGAGCTACAGCACAGCTGGGGAGGAATGACCCTTCTTTTGCAAGGATTCTTTTGCCATTAAGTGCACCAATGGATGGTAATTTAATTTCCAACTATTAGTTACTTCTGTAGGTTTGTTTCTGTTTCAATGTTTCTTCCAAATTCCTATTATATCTGCAGTTTTTACTTATTTTTCTTGTTACTCTCAAATCCTTTTTGTTTTAAAGTTCTAGCATAGCTGATATTTACATGGTGAATGCTAGATATTATGCTTCTGTGAATTTGATATCAATATGTTACTCATAACATCATACTATTAATGGTTGGAAATAACTTGAAGCATCTTTCTCTTTTTGTCAAAATAATATTATTCAGAGTCAATAAGCAAAGAGGATGATGAAGTACACAGGATGATTCGAGATTGCTTGGATCTGCGTAAGAAGTACCTTTACAGCGAAAATGTTGTTCCATGGAGGGTAGCCAGGCCTGACTCATCAGAGAAGAAAAGCAACCCATTTTATTTTGAACCTGTTAAACCATCAGCTGTGAGTAATTCTCTGCTCATTTAAAATGTGCCCAATTTGTGGAAATAAAATGTTAGAGTGACTTATTTTTGTTTATTAGCTTTTATTTAATTTATCCTATCTTCGAAATCTATCACGCAGCACTGCTTTAGGATGGAAGGCGGTGTTGTACATGTTTATGCAAACGAAAATGGTAGTAACTGAAACTTAATTTGAAGTTGCTTCAATTTTAGCTAATTTAACAAGAATTTAATGCTTATGAGAAACTTTTGTTACACTTGCAGAATCTGAAGAGTTGTACCCTGTTGCGAGTGCAACAACATTTTTCACTGATCTACATTTTCTTCTCAAAGTTGTGTCTATTGGAAATGTTCGCTCTGTCTGCTATCATAGGTTAAGATTTCTTGACGAGGTTGGTTCAGTTAACTTTGTCTTATCTTTTAAATTTTGGATTTTATTTGTGACTTATCTGGTTATTGTGCAGAAATACCGTGTACATCATTTACTAAATGAAGGGGAGGAGTTTTTAGCTCAGAAGGGTGCACCCCACCGTGATTTTTACAACATAAGAAAAGTTGATACACATGTTCATCACTCTGCTTGCATGAACCAGAAGCATCTTCTGAATTTTATCAAGTCAAAGCTTAAAAAAGAACCGGATGAGGTAGAAAACTATATTCCTTTTAGTTTGTTTCATTGGATTTGATATGTTACAAATTCAGCTTTTTTTGTCTCTGTGACTGTTGACGTTTCTAACTATGACAATCAACTTGGATTGGCAGGTAGTCATATTCAGAGATGGAAAATATCTGACACTTAAGGAAGTTTTTGAGAGTTTGGACTTGACAGGGTAAACATTGCTCTTCCTGAAACTGTTTATCTATGAATAATATAAGCTCTCTCACACACATTGATTTTTCTTTATTTTAGGTATGATCTGAATGTTGACTTATTGGATGTACATGCGGATAAGACTACTTTTCATCGATTTGACAAGTTCAACCTAAAGTATAATCCATGTGGACAGAGCAGACTCAGAGAGATATTCTTGAAGCAAGACAATCTTATCCAAGGTGTGATCATTTTAAAAGTTACTGTCAAGATCAGGATATCATGCTTGTGTATGTTCTTGTTGGGTCTAGGTTGATTTTCCTTTGATAATCAAGATAAACAATTATTATTGTGCATAGCATTTCAATCTCATAAGAGGATCTTGTCTTGTAAAGTAAATGTTTTATTTATGTATATAATTGCAGGACGATTTTTGGCAGAAGTAACAAAGGAAGTTTTGAAGGAACTCGAGGCCATGAAATACCAGGTTTCCACTTTAACATGTTTTTAGGAAACAAAAGTTTACTGCTCTCTCTCTCTGTCTCTCTCTCTCCCCCCAAGCCCTGATAATGAAATTCTCTTTTTGCAGATGGCAGAGTACAGGATTTCAGTTTATGGAAGAAAACAAAGTGAGTGGGATCAAATGGCTAGTTGGTTTGTTAACAATGACATTTACAGCGAGAATGTAGTATGGTTAATACAGGTAAATAAATGTTCTTTTATTTTTGTTCTGGTATCTGTTCCATTCTTAGTAGTCAATGGCTATCTTCATTGCTGAGGTCTTCTATTTGTCACATTATTATTGTTGTTGTTGTACTTGGGAGTTGGTATGATAGGTGTGTAACATATTGCAAACAATTTTTTTCAGCATATTGAACCAGGGCTTATTTAAGTATAACGTTTGACTCCAAAAAAAGTATTATGTTTAAATTTATATTGTATAACTCTTTCCAGGAGAGGTAACAGTAAGGTTGTTTTAATTGTGCTGATATCATGTGAGACATCAGCCATGAATCTGTAGTTGGTTCTTTGGTACTGATGTATGGAATTGCATGATGTTATGCTGTGTTTTTCATGGTCTATTGCAAGTGACTTCTTCCTTGATATTTATCGTCTTGCATAGTTTCATTAGCTCTTAAGGTTTAGTTTTGAATGAAATTTGCAGCTACCACGGTTATACAATATCTACAAGAAGATGGGCATTGTCACCTCTTTCCAGAACATTTTAGATAATGTTTTCATTCCACTCTTTGAAGTCACAGTGGATCCAAATTCACATCCTCAATTACATTTATTCCTGAAGCAGGTCAGCTAAACAATCTTATAGATCTTTATTGTGTTTTGGTTGAGAGAATCCTTTTAGATCTGGTAGATGCTTATTATTATGAAGTTGTGTTGGACTTTTTGATGTGTTAACTTTTGCTAAGATAAAGTCCATAAGTATTGATGTGGTTTTTAAAACTCTATACGAGATAGTTTAACAGTAACATTAGTTTACAAACAGGTGGTGGGTTTTGATGTTGTAGATGATGAAAGTAGACCAGAAAGGCGTCCGACAAAACACATGCCAACACCATCTGAATGGACTAATGAATTCAATCCTGCATATTCTTATTATGCTTATTATTGCTATGCAAACTTGTACACTCTTAATAAGGTTTGTAACACTTAATCCTTTTAGAGAATGAACTGATTTTCACTCTTGTCAATGCATATCTAGGTGATATAGAAGATTTCATTCTTCTTTCCCTTTGTTTCAGCTTCGTGAGTCAAAAGGAATGACTACAATAAAATTCCGGCCTCACTGTGGAGAGGTTTGTCTGCAACCTAAATTCATTTGTTACTTTTAGATGATTTTTGAGATTGAGTATTTTCTTATATCCTATGCAGGCGGGTGATGTTGACCATTTGGCTGCGGGATTTCTTGTGTGCCATAATATCTCACATGGGATCAATCTTCGGTACTCTCCAGTTCTGCAATATCTATATTACCTGGGGCAGGTTGGTCCCTTTTGACTTTATTTTTATCTATATGGAAGTTTCCTCTTAAGTTTCCATGTTCTTTATATGCTATTGAACCTTTCCAGCTTCTGCTTTATTGTTAACGAAACCATTAGTGACCTCGTCTACTATGCAGGTGGGACTGCTTATGTCACCCTTGAGCAATAATTCTCTTTTCCTGGATTACAAGAAAAACCCGTTTCCTGTGTTCTTTCAACGCGGGCTAAATGTCTCGCTTTCAAGCGATGATCCTTTGCTAATTCATTTGACAAAAGAAGCGCTGGTGGAAGAATATAGTGTTGCAGCACAGGTTTACTGATTCACGATCTTGTAGCTTTATATACTCCTGTTCATAGTTAGGTATCTTATCAAATCAAGTATGGTGCAGGTATGGAAGCTCAGTGCTTGTGACCTCTGTGAGATTGCTAGAAATTCTGTCTATCATTCTGGATTTTCACATGCAGCAAAGGTGGGAAACTTGCAGAAAGAAAATTTTTCAGTTTTCTTCCTAATAAAAATATGCATCTTAAAGAATCATTGTGGAAATAAAATTTTCTAATTTCATATATGATCTTGAAATACGTATGATCCAACTTTACCTCAAGGTGATTTGATTGCATAATTCAACTCTTTTTCCTTGTTCGTGCAGACACATTGGCTTGGTAGCAAGTATTTCTTGAGAGGCCCTAAAGGAAATGATATCCAAAAGACAAACGTTCCCAATTTGAGGATTGCCTTTCGAGAAACGGCAAGTGTTTATGGTTTTTAAGCAGCTGTGGAAGAGGTTAACAGGGTGTCCCTCTTTTTAATTGTGTGCTTGGTTTTGCAGACCTGGAAGGAGGAGATGCAGTATATCTACCACGGAGAAGCTGAGTTTCCTGAAGAAGTTGATCCATGAAGCAAAGGGAAATTATGCTGCTGTATCATGTTCTTCTAAATACAAGTAGAGATTGGAAGCTACCGATTCACCATATCATCTTAGAGATAGAAAAGGCAACTTCAGCAGAATCATCCACATGGCTCTGGTTTTCTCTAAGTCTCTCTATCCAAGTTATTTTTTCTTCTGATTAGAAATATTATCAAGGATTAATGTCTTAAAACTTATTAGGTTAGAAGTCATTTTTTCAACATTCCCCTGATAATATGAACTCTTTGAAAGACAAACACCCAATTCAGAGATTTAAATTGTTACAGAATGTTGGTCATCATGGAGAAATTTTTAAATCCTACCGAGGACCCTCATGCCATGTTTTTTTGGCAGAGTACACTTCATTTCTAGATAACCCCAATGAAGCAGCCCAATTGCAAGATACCAAACTGGAAATTACATTTCTACCCTAATATCATTTCAATAGAGGTTCGATCCAAAGAAAGCACCACATCCAGCTGAATGACCGTACAGCTTAACGTTTCATCCTCACAGATTTACTGATGGCCGTACGCTTATCCACTCCTGTAGTAATCCAGATCTGTTCTCAGATACCTACGAAGGACGACGAGACAGCTTTGGAACAATGCAAAAGCGAGTCTGAAGCTGATAGTCACTGGAAACTCGGAAGATGTCCACTCATGCACATTTGTTTCTCATCTTGGCTTTTGTATCAATAACAAAAAAAACACCATCTACTGCTTTCATTATTCTTGCTTTTCTTATTCAAAAGATTGTTTCTTGTTCATCAATTTATCAGATAATGACCATGGTAGATTTTTAGCATGGTAAATCGAATTCGCAACCCCCAAATTTCCAAACCCTAAATTTCACCTCCTTTTCAGAATCCCTATATGATGAGCCCTCAGTTTACCATGCCTCAAATGCAGAACTCAGCTTTTATTGGAAACTAATGGAGAGTATTTTCCTCAATTTCCTGGTGCAAAGGTAAACAGCAACAGCAAGAGTCACAACAACCAGGGTTATAGGAATAACTCCTGTAAGCCAAAGTGCAGTGGGAACATCGTCTGTCAAATATGTGAGAAACTAGGCCATGGTGCATGGAAGTGCTATCAAAGAAATACGCATAAGCAACAAACATCCATTTCTTCAATGTCTAAAGTTTTTGATTTCTTACCAGTTGCAGCTGCACCTCAGTTATCCAGCCTTCCTCAGTCTCCAACGATCAGTCCAGGTTCAAGCTGAGACAACAACTTCGATCAGTTTTGCTGCAAACTAGTTCTTGGTACTCTAATACTAGTTCCATACATCCACACAGTGTATCGTGTCCGATCCGATACACACTTGGTGATGTATGAGAACTCTTGAGTCGTAGAGTCTTCCAGTGTCCCTATCAGCTTCGGATTAGCTTTTGCATTGTTCCAAAGCTGTCTCGTTCGTAGGGTTGATACCGTATGTATCGGAGCTCCAGATTTGGATTGCTAGAGTTGTGACAGACTTCCAATCATGAACAAGGCAGAGCCATAGATTATATTGAGTCTGTAGGGCTAATTCTATCAGAATTACAGTTGCATTGGAAGTATTATCGTTCTTAAGGTAACTGTAATTCTGATAGAATTAGCCCTCCAATCATGAACAAGGCCGAGCCATAGATTATTGTTCTTAAGGTAACTGTAATTCTGTAGGGCTATTTCTATATTTGGATTGATTTTAGACTATTCACCTATATATACTTTTTCTTTGCAGATTACCTCGAGTGTCGCTCAAATCCGGCTAATCTGTGACTCTGATTGTTATTGGGTATCTAGTACCCTCGTTCGATTAACAATGAATTGATTCACAATTTGATATCAGCATTCCAATGTGTCAATGCACCAAGCATAGAAAAATGTGTTCTTACCAAAGCTAACTGCTGACAGGAGAGGAAGAAAGACTGAAAGAAAATTGTTGTGCTTCTTTTGTTTCGATATATCACAGGTAACAGTTGATTTACTTATATCCATATAGAGCCCCGGACAACATCTAGATGAATGCTGACTTGAGCTAGGAGATAATAGGAAGTATGTTTGAAAACATAGAGAAGCAAAGCACCTCTTTGTCAGCTTAACCAGCTTAAGAAGAGGACCTGTCTCTCCATCTGTATCAGCCTTCACAAGAGCAAGCACCTTCTTCCACATCATCACCTGTCACGGTGATCGCAAACAATCACAATCCACATTTTCCTCCGAAATCTTCCTTCTTTTAGAATCCGAATTTTCCTCATTAGTCATTACCGCTAGTGTTACAGCACTGAATATTACAGTCAAATTGGAAAAGAAGCAAAGTTAAACCCTATAGTATGCCAAATTTGCACGTAGAAGATCGTTGGCTACCGCCATTAGTTGAAAAGGTTTGGCTAACAAATGGAATCAATGAGTAACCAGAATATCAAATAAAATGGAATGGAAGTACATACATTTTGAGTACATGTCCACCAGTAATTGTTGATGACAGAGATAGAGGCTGTGTCCATGTGCACAAACCTGTGACACCAACACAAAACAATTAGCCTACAAAACAGTACAAATATCAACAGAACACTTAAAAAACTATACTCCGCAAGTTCCATTGCCATTGATTCAAATGTCTCATTGGTTGGTTGAAGTAATTTATGGGCCTCCTAATGAAAACAAACATTCTTATGTTTCAGAAAAACTGGCCCTTGTCGACATGGAAGAGAGAAGATGAAGGAACGGTACCAAAATTGGAGGGAAAAATTTAAACAGTACACATTTGACCTACTCCTAAGATTGGTACATCAGGTTTAAAAAACTCAAATTGATACATGTTGTAATCCTAACCCAAAATCAGTACATGTCTTTAATTTCTCCGTTAGTTTGTATGTCTTCCGTCTAAAAAACAAACACAAAACTCGATCTTCCTCCCCATAATATTAGAATTGTTAAAGAAAAAATATGTTTATGCCTTCATTAAAAGAACGGACGAAGAATGAATTATGAAATTATAGATAATGGATCAATTAGAAGTTATTAGGTTTTCTTATATTATAACTTACCAGTGTAACATATGTACTTCATCCCTTATATAAACAAGAATCTCTAATGAAAAAGAGCAGACTAATTCCAATTCTATTTTACTATTACAAGAATCAAATAATTACAATAACACAGATTACCAGATGGGATATTGGCGAAGTGATTTGCGTTCAACAGTTGAAGGCATTCACAGTGGGTCTAGGAGTCACCACCATCTACCTCACTGGCACTTTCTCTTTAAATGTTCTATCCCCTCTATTTTGGGTTTACTTCATACTTGTATTTCAGTTATGCAATTGATGACCATGTTTTGCAATTGTGAACGAAATTAGATTTATCCTTCGAAATCGATTTGAACCTAATTTTGTAATCAACAAAGATGAACAATTTGACTTGGTTTATGCAATTCTAGGTAATTACTTGTTTTTATTTATTCACAGGGGTTAGCAAGAGGAAAGTGTCATATACTTGTTAATATTATTAGACAATTAGCATGCTGTTTACATTGCAGGTCTTTGTATGTCTGGGTTTTTGAGGGATGACATAGGATGATGATAGGGAGGATCCGAACTCATCCTAGTCCTGAAGAGTAAAAAAGAGGAAGGTCTGAGATTTTTTTTCTATTTGTTCTAGATGGATAGAGTATTTAGACAACGGAATTTCAGAAGATGAAAGAACAACACGAATTATTCTGAAATGAGTATTTGAAAAGATTGACAACCAAAAATATGCACGTATCATGTTGTTTATGATAAAAATTAATGGATTTAATTCATTCATCTTAATTAAATAATTAATACACGAGGATTAATGAGAGAGAGGAAAACGCAAAATTATCCTTCAAAAAATGAGTATTTGCGTGAAGTTGACGATGTTATTAACGTTGTGTACCTAAGGTAGATCGTGTTGCGAAAGTCATGTACTAATTTAAGTTTTTTGAAACTTAATATACCAATCTTAGGAATGGAACAAATTTGATGTACTGTTCTTAAATTTTTTTTCAGATTGGAAATAGATAGAGGAAGTCACGTTCCAACATGAATTACCTATGCACCATGCAAACCTCTTGCTTAGTTTTGTGTTCCTGATTTTCAATCCAGTCATTTAAGTATTTAGAAAGTTAAAGAGACATTCCCTCATCTTTGACAGATACCTAGAGTCGACTTCAATGAAACTTTTACACCAGTTGCAAGGTATGAGACAATAAGAGGTCTTATTTCCATTGCAGCATAAAAGGTTGTTCTTGCACCAGTTAGATGTCAAATCGGCATTTCTAAATTGAGTGCTGAAAGAATAAGTATTTGTTGAGCAACCACAATATTTCATCAAGGGTAAAAAACAAAAAGTTTATAAACTGAAGAAGACTCTTTATGGTTTGAAACAAGACCCAAGAACTTGGTATGGTAAGATTCATTCCTATTTCACAGATATAGGGTTTCAAATGAGTGAAAATGAACATGCTCTCTACACCAAAACTCTTTGGTTTCTATGATAGTAATTGGGGATGAAGTGTTGATGATTTAAAAAACACAACTAAATATACTTTCACACTTAAAACTGATGTATTCTCTTGGACTTCAAAGAAGTAAAATCTGTAGCACTGTCTACAGTGAAGCAGAGTATATATCTGCATCAATAGCCACTTCTCAAGCAATTTGACTCAGAATAGTCATTGAAGACTTTGGCGAGAAGCAATGATTTGTAACAACCATTTTAATTGATAACAAGTCTGCAATTGTCATGAGCAAAAATCCTGTATATCACAGTATATAGTGAAAAACTTCCTTTAATGCGGAAAGTTTTTTCAAGAAGTTCATCTACAAGGCTTGGAAATCACTTTGGTGTGTGTGTGTGTGTATATATATATATATATATATATATATATATAAGTGAGCCTGTTTCAACACTCAAATTTAAGAAAAGAGGCTGAAAATCGGTAGTCACTCATATACCTTGCAGCAGATTGTCATGCAGTTGATTTGCTTCTACCAAGCATATCATTTGTTGCCCATCTTCTTCAAGATGTCTCACATGTCTTCATATGTTACTTGTTGTTTGGAATTTTCTTGCACCTAAACTTTGAAGTGTCTAATAAGCTTTGAAAAAATCAGGCAGTATTTGCCTTCATGTATCTTACAATGTTGTGGATGTATGAAAACTCTTTGATTCTACATCGTTTGAATGTCCCAGTGTTTGGTAGCTTATCATCATTGTCGCTCACTTGTACAATTGCAAACATATATCTCCCGACAAGTCTCAACGTTTGATGTATCGTAAATATTAGAAAAGTTGAAGGAATTGCTAAGGCTTATCTTAGATATATAGTGAAAAACTTCAATCAATGCCAGAAGTTTTTTCAAGAATTTCGTCCACAAGGTTTTGCATGGTGTCACATGTGTTGACATTTGATTAAGTTCCAATACAGTAAAGCTATATTATAAATTAGACTACACATTTATGAAATCAACACGAATAAGCAAATTCCATACGACACATAAGCAAATCCATTTCAGGAAACAAAAAGGAACAACTCCATACAAAAAAGGCATATAAGCAATCAACAACAAAGAAACAATCATACACGAGAAATATACCTAAGACAATCATATAGTAGTTTGATTAATATGTTGCCAATTGTGTACATGGAATATGAGTAGCCATCCTCCGCCAAGGCAATGTAAAAGGCTTCGTAGATACGTTAGATCAAATAAGGAAATAGTGTATATAACTGAGCAAGAGTTTCACTTGCATGGTTATAGCTTTTTGCCTCTATATACCGGAGTGTAACACAATTATGTGCGAAGATAACAATGGATACCAGAGATGTATTCATACATGGATCGTACATTTCGTTGTAGATTCCATTATTAGCTATAACGACACACTTTCTTGAGAGCAGAGACAAGTGCGTCAATTTTGCGTGCCAATTCCAATAGTGACGACGAAGAGATTGTTCAAATTGTGGAGTGTTCATCAAATTGTAACACTTATGCGGGTTTGTGTTAGTTGATATTCGTCAGAAATGTGAGTTTGTTGTTCATATCCTATGAGCTTGGATAGTTAAAGACAAACTTTCGGTGTTCAAAAATATGGTTATGAGGAAGCGAAAGTGGTGAAGTATCTACATAACTCTTGGCCATGAAATACCTCCAAGTATATCATTTGTTGCCCAACCTTCTTCAAGATGTCTCACATGTCTTCATCTGTTACTTAATGCTAGGCATGTTCGTACATCCACATCGTGAAATGTCTAATAAGCTTTAGAAAATTCAAACAGTATTTTCATTCATGCATCGTACAACGTTATGGATGTATGAAAATTCTTTGATTCTACTTCATTTGAATGTCTCAGTGTTCGTAGCTTCATCATCATTATTGCAACTTGTACAGTTGCAAAACTATATTCTTCTGACAGTGTTAAAGTTTAATGTATCAAAAATATGTGAAGCGTTCAAAAAATTGTTGAGGATTCTTAGATATACAGTGAAAAACTTCCCTTAATGCGTAAAGTTTTTCCAAGAAGTTCATCCACAAAACTTGGGCATCACTTTGGTATATAAGTGAGCCTATTTTTAAGAAAATAGGCTGAAGATCGGTTGTCACTCCTATACTATTTTTAAGAAAATAGGCTGAAGATCGGTTGTCACTCCTATACCTTGTAGCAGATTGCCATGCAGTCGATTTACTTCTACCAAGTATGCTAACCCAATCTTCTTCAAGATGTCTCACATGCCTTCATCTGTTACCTTCTGCTCAACATTTCTTGCACAGACACTTTGAAGTGTCTAATAAGCTTTGGAAAAATAATGTAGTATTTTTCTTCATGTATCTTACAACGTTGTGGATGTATGAAAACTCTTTGATTATATATAGTTTGAATGTCTCGGTGTCTGGTAACTTCATCATTATTTTCATAAACTTGTACATTTGGAAAACTATATTTTCCCAACAAAGTTTGAACGTTTGATGTATCAGAGATATGCAAAATGATCAAGAAATTGTTAAGGATTCCTAGATATACAGTGAAATGCGTGAAGTTTTTTCAATAAATCTATCTGCAAGGCTTGGCATCACTTTGGTATATAAGTGAGCCTGTTTCAACACCTAAATTTAAGAAAAGAGGTTGAAGATCGGTTTTCACTCCTATACCTTGAAACAGATTGCCATGCGGTTGATATACTTCTACCAAATATATCATTTGTTTCCCAATCTTTTTCTAGATATTCACATGTCTTCATTTGTTACTTGTTTCTTGGCATGTTGTTGCATCTGCACTTTCTTTGAAGTGTCTGATAAGCTTTAGAAAAATCAGCCAGTATTTTCCATTATGTATCTTACAACGATGTGGATGTATGAAAACTCTTTGATTTTATATCGTTTGAATGTCTCAGTGTTTGATAGTTTCATCATCATTGTTGTAAATTTGTACAGTTGCAAAACTATATTTTGAAAACAAAGTCTGAACATTTGATGTATCATAGATATGCAAACACATTCAAGACAAGTTTGTGGGGCCATAAAATGCACAACTTTATCATTTTAGGCATTGTTAAATAGGAATTATTATGTGCGACGAATGCACCACGTGGCTAGTGCGACCACCCATTCATATACGAATGTGTGACACTTTCTTCCAACTCATCTCTATTGAAAAATAAGGCAATCTAATTCCGATCTCTCTGCAATCACACCCAAATCTTTTGAAAAATATGGAAAGCGGATTGATCTCTATGATCAGACCCAAATCTTCTATTGGAAATAAGGAAATTGGATTCGGATCATTTTGATCATATCTCTCCTTTTTCTATTCTCCACCTCGCTCCTCTTTTCCCTCTTCGGAATCCGATTACTTTATTTTTTCAGTAGAAATGAGTTCGAAGAAAGTACAACGTGTCTGTGTGTAAATAGATGGTCTCACCAACCAGGTGGTAGGTCTGTCGCACGGAAGATTTCCTCCTTGGTAAATGTCCATCGATCCAATTCTAGCATTGCGTTTTGATAAGAGTTCTAAATTTCTATGAAATTCTGAAAAGATAGAATTTATATTTCCATCATTCCATTAGTTGCAATTTTCATTGTTTGGATATGTTTATTTGTGATTTGAAAAGTGTGATAGATTAAGAAAGTTTGAAATGAATTTATAAAATAAAATTTTAAAAAGTATTGTTTTGGAAATAAAAACGGATCCAGCAAATAATTTACAAATGACACATATTTTGATGAAATTTCAACTGAAAAATTTAAACAACAAATTCATTTGTTTTCAATTTTATCAAAATTTTAAATTCCTTATGTTATAGTGTCAATCGAGAGAATTTACTTTTCATAATTGAGAAATTCCTATTTTTAATTAAATTTCCAAAAAATCACCCGCAGCTTACAAGAATCGGTGAAAATCACCTATGCCTCTTTTATTTTCTCGATTTTACCGTGACAAACAATAGACTACAGCCCGCATAATCCACAGCGTTCTCTATTAAATAGTTTCCAAACCCCAAAGCAACGCAGCAGCTGCAAAAGCCCCTCCCCTCCTGTTCTCTCTCTATCTCTATCCATCGCCGCTCCCCCAAAAACCCTCGCCACCGCCTCCGCCTCCGCCAGGTGGCGAAGCAAAGCTCCGATTCACCACCGTACACTAGCCAAACCCTAGAAAAAAACCAAAAGAAGCTTCAATGGCAACCACGACGAGTTCCGAAGTCTCCGAAGGCCCGGTCCTCAGCCTCATCAACAAGCGCATCCGTAACCTCGTTAAGAAGCAGAAGCGCATCATCCAGATGGAGGAGTCTCTCGCACAAGGCAAAACCCTAAACAACGAGCAACTCGAGGTCTTCCGCACCAAAACCGCCGTCGCCGCCTCCATCGACGAGCTCGAGAAGCTTCGCCAGCCTCTCTCCGTCGCCGTCGCCGAGGAAATAAGCCTCGCCGTCCCTCCCGCCGCCGCTACTAAGCCCGAAGATGACGCAACGCCGCCTAATACGGCGCTGCAGAGAGGCGATGAGCAGCACAAACACCAGGCGGCCTTGGAGGAGCTTCTGAACCTGCTCTACTTCGGCTCGTTGTTCGATGTCAAGACGCAGAGCGACTTCACCTCGATTATGTTCACCAGGAGCCACGAGAGAGGGTGCTGCTTGACTTATGACACCGTCACCGATGACGACACTGATATGCTTGCCGAGAAGGACTTGGATTTGCTCTCCTCGCTTAGTGGATTGTTGGTCTCTAGGCCGGTGGCTTCGAGCTTGTCTCACAAGAATGCTCTGCAGCGCTGCATTGAGCACGCCAAGCTCTGGCTCACTAAGTCGGACCAGCCTATTGAGCCTGATTCTAGTGTCACATGTATAGTTTCTGTGGTATTTTTATTGTTTAAGTACTGCATTGGTGTTGTTATTTTGTTATGTAGGTTTTTGCTGACATGGATGATTTTAATTTTCGCAGATGCAAGTTTGAGAGAGAGGCTCAGTAAGATTATGGCTTCGGACTACTTTACCATCACTCCCGAAATGAAAGCTCCGGAGGCAATGGCAGCTGCTGCTGGCGGAAACTTTGCTCCGTTTCAGGTGAGGGGTGTGGATGTGGAAAGTTCATTTGTACAGCAGAAGGTATAACTTGATCTAGTTTTAGAGTTTGAATAATTGCTATCGGGATGCTTTGATTCAGATCTTAACCTGATTTGATGCATGTGTGTGGTGATTGTTCTTTATATTAGAATAGGTTATGGTTTTGTGTGCTCTAAATATTGTGTAGAAGTTACTTACTCCTGGGGTTGTTAATACATTAATACATCAACAGAAGGAAGTGATGATGGTATTTGATACTTTACAAGCTATATACTAATCATATAAACCATGTTTAGACCGTCTGTTGACAGCGTGGCATTAGTAGTGTTACAGTTGTTTCTAGTCATGCATTTTTGTTGCGATTGATGAAATCTTTAGTTCTAATTGACTTGTATGGGTTTGTGTTGAAGAGAAACTGTAACCTGGTATGTAGTTTGAACCATTAGCCTGTTAGAAACCACTTAGTTATAAATGGAATGTCGGCTGCTGTTTTCTCTACACAGATAGAGGCAGTTCTAATATTAATTTGAACCACCGGTCTTATTGTTAAGATAAACGACACATCTTGATGTCCCTCTTTTAATGTTTTTATCTTCTTATCTCATTAGTTCCTCTTTTAATGTTTTTATACGATGCACCTGAAGCTCCTGGGTACTTGCTTTACCTCCCACTTTCTCTATTTTTTCCTGAACTTCTCGCCATCTAAAATTGTTGCTTTGGATATTTCTCATATTCCATTTGGCTGAATGCAAGTCATTTTACTTGAGTTCTCCACATGCCAATTTTTTTTGCTGGAGTTGATCATGCGACAATCTTGTATTATTCTAATGTTGGGATCTCATGATGCTCTTCAGTTTATTTGGGATGATGTGTACTATCTTTATTTCAGTCTAGTTTGCCAATATTGAATGCTGCCCTGGGTACATTTGATGCTGTGCTCCTGGTTTATTTGTTTTGGGCCCTCGTGTATATTTTCTGGATTGCAGTCTACTTTTATGGTTTCATTATCCCTGGTTTTCAAATGAAAATAACTTGAGACTTCTGGTTGGGGACAATTATGTTGAATTTCACTATGCAATGATAAAAACTTCTATAGGTGATATTTTAAAGGGATATAATTCTTAAATAAGCAGAAGCGTGATACCTGCTTTCGAGTCCCTTGCTTGGAATTTTTATTCTTTTCTTTGCATGTGAGAGATGTTTTGCTCTACTGCTTTTAGATCAGTCCATTTCTTGGATTCAAGGGTTTCTAATGCAGCATCTGTTTTTTTCCTGACATTGCTGTTGAATGTACTGAGGTTATCTTGATTTTCAAGGTCTGTTCATGTAGCATGGTGTTTGGTTGTTTTTGGTTTATTTAAGTATGAATTATGAATATAGTATCTCTGAAGGTTGAGAATACTTTGGATTCAAGATTATATATAATATATAATCTACAAATGTGTTAGTATAGCAACATCTATCAATTATTCTCTTAATTACCTAACTTTGTTCATATATATATATGGGACATTAAGGTCTATGTTTTCCTCAAAGTTTCTTCATCTGGTAGTTGGAAATGGGTTCATGAAAGCAACCCTCTGTATAGACCAGCGCAGAAGGAGAGCTTGTCCACTTCAACTATATAGATTATTAGTCTTATGTCCCTAATCAAAGACAAAACCTGCTAATTATCTTTGTTTTGGTTAGGCATTCCTTTGCATGCATCCTTCCCACTTTGAACACATTGTTTGATTATGTCAATATGTTCTTCAAAACACGCGTAAGTTTGGGGATGCATTGAAATATTTGAATGGCTTGAATTTCAAGTACCTGAAACTGATGGTTTGCATTTGAAATTAGAGGAAGAGAGGGATCGGTAGGTGGTGTGTTTTTATTATTTAGCAAAGAGAGCAAAATAGCTAGTCGTGATCAGCTTTGGTCACTTCACTTATCACCAGCTACGTAGCGAGCATCAGACGACTGATTGATTCATCTGGACATGAAAATGGACGCTTGCACACAAATTATTATTGAGACATTGATGTTGAACTTCTTCTTTATGTCATTTAAGTTTAGGTGGTGTGTTATTAAGTTTATTTAGCAAAGAGAGCAAAATAGCTAGTCATGATCTGCTTTGGTCACTTGTCACTTATCACCAGCTACGTAGCTAGCATCAGACGACTGATTGATTCATCTGGACATGAAATGGACGTTTGCACACAAATTATTATTGAGACATTGATGTTGGACTTCTTCTGTATGTCATTTTTCTTTTCTTGGGTTATTGGTGACCTTCCCCGGCCACCTTGTACTACCAAACCACTATGATCACCTGTAAATTAAGCCTACAAATTAATCTGGTAAATCAAGTGAATGAAAACTTATAGAATATGTGAATTGATTCTTGACTAAATAGTTGTTGATGTGCCTTTTTCCACATGCATCCTCCGGGATATCCATCCCTTGCTCTGCTGTTTATGGTCACAACCTATCTCATGTTCTGTTCCTTCTTCACCTGAGCTATCTCTTTGCATGCTATACATTCTCTGAAAGATGTTTGCAATCAGCATTTTTAAAATATTGCTTAGATGGTTCAGCAATGCAAGTCTTTGGAGTGTATTGTTAGATTACTTGAGAAATATATTGACTATAAAAGCAATATGTTATTAATATAGCTACGTTTTCAGACCTGTGCTGACTTCTTTATATGCTCTGTAGGGTGAGGAGATGCCAAATCTTGAAGGGCATGAGAGTGGTGATAATCAATCGGGTCCTGTTGAGGAGGTTCAGAAGGTGCTCTAACCTTAGCATTTAAGTAATTTCATCCTGTTTAACTTTTTTTCTTCCTGGAAACTAGTCTGCAAGTTATTGAAATTTGGGAGGTTCTTGGTTTGCAGGATGAATTTGAAACTGAAAATTCTGCAGAGGTTGTCCCAGTTCAACATGAGCAAGTCAAGCCAGAAACAGAAGTAGAGCATATTGAGAGAGATGTAGAATTTGAGCAACATAATGGTCCACGGAGGCAATATCAAAACCAAAGAGGTGGCCGTGGAGGCCGTAGAGGTTACTCCAATGGCCGTGGTGGCCGAGGCAGAGGAGGTGGTCCTTACCAGAATGGTCGGAACCAGTTTTATGACCAGCCTGGAAACTATTATCCAAGGAATTACAATAGGGCAAGGGGCGGCAGAGGTAGTGGTCCGTCGTACAACAACCATTGTTCAGCTCAAGATGGCCATGGCTCAGCTAACATTGGAGTTGCTTCTTAACGGTACTCATACTCTTGGTAGGATGCTCCTTGCTAGTTTTACATGTGGGTGGTGAAAACGTTTTCTGCTTTTGTTGGAAAGTGTACGGATTTATCATCCATGAACTTTCTTTCTGTAGTTCAGCAATGGGGGTTTGGTCGAAACCATCCAGGGATAGATTTTGCAGTAGTTTTTTGGACAATGTTTCAGGATGGTGGCTGACAACCTAACTTAGTAGTATGGTTCTATTTTATCGGTACTAGATCTTTAGTCTTTGTTGATGGAATCACTTGAGATGAAATGGATCATGGGATACTGTCTCCGTTCTATTACAAGGCCCATTTATATTGATAAGTTTCGGTGCCTATTTTTTCAGTTGTTATTTTTGTTTTTTCTTGTCTCGTTTCTTTGCTTCAGTAAAGAAACGGGGGAAGTGGAATAGCTGGTGACAGAAGCATATGAGTGAAGTGAACCCATAACATGGTCCAGGAATATCAACTTTTTGGTGTTAGTGGTCTTCACGTTTTGCTTTCCCCAAAGGCCACGCCAGTCGGTGATTGCCTACCGTCGGTATTTAAGTATGAAAAGATGACTACTTTCTACTGCTACTCTGTCGAAGCAAAATTAGGGACTACTCCTAAATTGTGTTTTTTTTCTTCTTCCTATTTTTCGTTTTCGATTACACCTTTGCTAGTAGTTCATGGATTTGATACATAGAAGAGCAAGTAATGGCCCTAGTTGGGTAATTGAGCTATGTTTAGACTAATGTGCATGATAATGGAGAATACATCATTCTCAAAAACTTGTCCAATATCAGTAGAGATGCATCGTTTTGACGTCAGTCTGCTCCTTGATTGGTGATTAGGGTTATTCCTTTTCGTTTTCATCTTCATGGAGCACACGAAATTGTCAACTCGTTAACTTAATTAGCAGCGCCGTAAGAAGAAAAATGTAGTAATACATATGAGAGTGAATAATGTCTTGTCATTATATAGAAAAGCTAATATCGACGGTGCAAAGGCCAATGAATCCGATGCTTGATGGCCTGGCTGCCACTGGCTGACTATATATAAGAGCAATCGGCACCCAATTTGAATACACATCAATCAGACCTTCCCTATTCTACTAAGATTTTCAGCTTTGAAAACGTAGAGCTAACCAGTCGGAGTTAAGAAAATATGGGAAGCAACCTCTCCCACGGCATTGTTGACGACTCT